>CADWAF010001108.1:0-140506 GCA_902984215.1 Willaertia magna
AAACTATTAAAAGTAATATAAATATAAATTATTATTTAATTATAATAATAATAATTAAAACAAATAACTAATAATTAAAATAAAAATATATAAATTAATTATTTCAAAACTAAATTTTAATATAAAATAATAATAATATACAAATTAAAATTTTAAAATATAAAATTTTAATTAAAAATTTTAAAATATAAAATTTTAATTAAAAATTTTAATTTTATAAAAAAATGATATTAATAAATTTATTTAATTAAATTTTTTAAATTTTAATAATATAGTAATAAAAAATATTTTTTTTTATATTTAAATAAATAATAAAAAATATATATATCATATAAAAAATTATAATAATTATTAATTATTTATTTAAAAAATATTAAATTTTTATTTAAAAATTTTATTAAAAAATAAAATCAATAAAAATATTTAATAATTATATTTTATTTATTAATATAATATTAAATTTATATAATGTGATAAAATATTTTAAATTTTTAATAAATAAATAATTAAAAAAATTAATTATAAAAATATTGTATTAAATAATTTATTTATTAAAATAAAAAATAATAATTGATAATACATTCAATAAAATATTTATTCTATATTATTTATTTAATATAATAAATAATTTATTAATTAAAAAATTATTTAATTAATTTATAAATAAAATATTATTATATTAAATTATTTAGATTATTTATTAATTAATATTAATTATATTAATAATTTTATTTTATAATATTTTATAAATTTAAATATGAAATATTATAATAATAAATTTTTAAACTTTATATGATTAATAAAAATAAATTAATTAATTTATTTAAAAATTTAATTATAAAAAATTATAATATAAATTTAAAAAAATTTTTTTATAAAAATATTTTATATATTTATTTACATATATTATTAATATTATTAAATAATATATATTTTTATTATTATTAATTATTATTTATTTTTTTATAATATAATTAACAATTTTTTATATTTATTTTTTAATTTTATTAATTATTTAACTATATAACAAAAATTATATTTATAATGTTACACTGTTTATTATTTATTTATATTTTGTAATTTGTATTTATTATATTAAATAATTAACTTTATTTTAAATTTTTTTAAAACAATACATTTTATTATAGTTTTACTATTTATTATTTTTTAATAATTAATTTTGTTAAACAAAAAAATTATATTTTGTTTTTGTGAAAAAATTTTATATTAAAGATCAAAAATTGAGTTACTATATTGTATTTTTATCATTTCTACATACCATCCTTTGGTTCGAATATAGGTGAAACTTTAGATGGTCTACTACCATCGGACATTGACAAATAAGGAAAAACTTACAAGGGTTTGGTGGTTAAAAACACCAAACCCAAACCCTATTTCTACTATTTTGATTTGATTGATTAGCAACAAGTGTATTTTTAACAGCAGCCATTAAACTAAAAGTATTAATTGGATTACTTTGCTCATTACCTAAAAGAACAACAGATTGATCATCATGTAGAGAAATAAGTGCAGTATTTGATTGTTGTTGTTCATTAACGGTTTTGTTGTTTGTAGGAGTTAAAAAAGAGCCACTAGTAGTTTGATCAGCCATTTTTTTAAAAAATAATTTTTAAGCTTCAACTTCAAAACTAATCAATAAGAAATAGGATAAAAAATGAAGTAGGAAATTTTCTAAATAGGACAGACTATTAAAAGAATAACAAAAAAGGCAAGTAAATATAATCTAAATGATTTTATTAATAGTAATGTTTAATATATAGAAGAAGTTGATAATTCATCATTATTATCATTATTTAATTCATTGAAATCATCATTTTCATCAATTGGAATATGAATATTATCTTCATTATCATTTAAATTATCACTAGTATTAATAATTAGAATTGAAACTAAATCATTATTTTGTAAATAATTAAAATCTAAATTAACAATTTTATAATGATCAGTTACATTATAAATTAAAATTGAATTATAAACATCTTTAATAATATTATAATTTTCAATAATTTCATTAAAATTATTTAAATTATCTTTAATTAAATTAAATAATTCAATAACATTAAATAATAAAATACCTTTATTTAAACCTCTTCTATTATTGATCATATATAAAGTAGGTTCAATAATATAACCATTTTCAACTAAAATACCATAAAATAAAGTTAATTGATTTAATTTAATTTCATTATTTAAATTAATTTTTTCAATTTTACAATGTTGTTTTAAGTCTAATCCAATATTTTAAATCTGCTGATGAAATCTAATATTTATTATTATATTTTATAATTAGACATTACAAAAATGAAGTAATATGAAGAAATGACATTTTTTTTTAAAATAAAATTATTTTTTTTTACATTCACTATCAAACCTTCTATATTTGTCATTCAATTAATTGAACACTTAAAAAGGAAAGTGGGTTTTTTTTTAAAAAAAAAATTAAAGTTTTATTATTACATAAAGAAGAAATCTATCTATTAATTATCAACATATTCATAAACCTTTTCAATACTATCACAATAAACAAATAATACATCATTATCCCTCTTAACCTTTACTTGTAATTGAAAATTATTAAAAGAATATCTAACAATAGTATTATAATATTGAGTACTATTATTTAATTTAACTTTAACATATTCACCATTCTGAAAGTGAGTTAAATGTCTTATAGTATTTCTTAAATTTAACATATTACTAGTTAAAGAATTATAATCATTTTTATCTCTATATTCTCTAATAGCTTTAAGAAGATCTAAATTAATCAATTTACCATTCATATTATTTGCAAAAATAATTAAAAGAGAATATATTTCAAATATTCTAGCTAATAATTCTTTTCTAAAAACATTAAATTTAGAATAACCTTTACTAAATCTTAAATTAATATATTCATCAAATAAAGTTGTACCTAAATAAGGAATTACATTAGCTTGATATAAATGTTTTACTTCTTGTATTAATAAAGTAATTTTAATATAATAAATATCTTTTTTTTTAGCCAATGTACTCTCATCTGAAAGTATAGTATCACTAATTTTATCATTACCAACATTCTTTGCTATATTTTCTAAATTAATATCAAAAATTTTTAAAGGATTTCCAGAAGCTATTTTTTTTAATAAATATATAAATCTTAAAATAAATAAATTATAATCCTTTTTAATTTGAAAGTAATTTTCTAATCTTTCAAATAATTCCTTTGCATACGCTTCAGGTGTTGTAGCTGTAATTGGAGTAGTAATTGTATTTAAAGAAATAATATAATGTTTATCATTTCTATTTAAATCTATTCTTTTAATTCTTTGTTTAATTGATTTTAATGGTTGTGATGGTGGTGTAAAAGTAAATTGACTCATTAAATTTTTTAATACATTACTTAAAACTCTAGAAGTAAAACTTTTCTTATAAGGAAATGGTGGTACTTCTTTTTTTTTAATAATATTTTGTGTTAATACTATTGCTTCTTTATCATTAATTTGTTCAATAGCTTTTAGACTATAAAATATATTATCTTTATTAAATTTATATTCTAATACTTTACACACTTGATCATATAAATTATTAAAACCATCCACAAAACATATAATTGTTACATTTGTTTCTTCAAATTCTTTAAGACCATTATATTTAATAGATTCAAATAAACCTTTTAATTCTATTAATAAGTCATATCCAAACTAATTCTTATAATTTTTATCTAAAATAGTTTTTGAAACTTTATTAAATAATTCAACCCATTCATAATTACTATTTTTATATTTATCACTAAAAATAACCAAATTAATCTTTTCTAAAATTGTTAAAAATAATTCTTTTAATTCAATATATAATTTATAAATATTTGGATTTTTCAATATTAAATAAAATAATTTAATATTTTTAAAAAATATTAATTCTTTTTGTAACAATATTGTTGGATAAATTTTACTATTTAAAGAATAAAAAGTTTTTTTTTCTCAATCCAATATAATTTTTTTCCAACCTTCAACTAAATCACCACATACTTCTTCTATAAGTTCTAATGTATGGTTTTTTAAAACCATAGCCTAATTTAAACGATTATATCTTACTTTACAATGAAGTTCTATTTTAACATACCATTTTATTAAAAGACCTAAATTTGCTTTATTTCCTTTATTATATTCTTCAAAATATTGATCTTCTATTTGTTTGATATAATTCTTCAATAATTTCAATTGAATTCCAAAATTTTCAACATCCATTCCATATCTTTTAACTTTTTCCTCCAATAATTTTTCAAATAATTTAATAGACCTCATTACATGATCAAATCTTGGTTTTGGAAATTCTAGTTATATATAAGTAGTACTATGATTTAAATCATCTTCATAAGTTAAATTTTGATCAAGACTTTCCATTTGATCAACAAATATTGAATTAAAATAAAATAATGAAAATGCACATAATGTCTTAATATTTTCAATATTACTACTACTACTACTGCTGCTGCTGCTAATAATGGAAAAAGGTTGTTGTTAAGATGTTTCTGGAGGTGGTGTTGGAAGAGGGTTTAATGGTAGTGGAATAATTTCTAGAGTTTCATTTAAACTAGGTGGTGTTAGTATTGTCATGTCTAAAAAATTAATATTATTATTAACTGGAGCAATACTTTCCTTATTTAGGGTAACTTTTTTCTGTTTTTCATTTTTTTTTTTTGCTTTTTCAAATTTTTTAAATTCTAAAACAAATTGTTTTAATTTATTTTCTATTTTTACTTGACCTACCTTTAAATAACTACCTGATAAAGTTCTTTTTTTAATTTTGTTCTTAATATTTTTATCAAAATTATTTAATAATTCATCAATTATCTCACAATCCTCGTTAAATAAATCTGCTATATTATATTTTTTAACAAATTGTTCTTTTCATTTAGCATATAATTTAGTAAAAGATTCAATATTAGCTATATTTTTGACATTTTCTTCATTGTCACTTTCATTTTCTTCATCAGAAGAATAAATAATGTTATTTTTTTTATTATCTTCTTTTTTTTTTTCTTCTTCTTCTTCTTCTTCTTCTTCTTCTTCTGAATCTTTATATTCTTTTTCAGATTCTTCATTAATAACATTTTTTTCAGAATCTTCATCATTAAGAACAATAATATTATTTTTTTTTAAATTATTTTTTTGTTTTTTCTTTTTTGTTTCTTCTTTTTTCTTTTTCTTTTCAGCCTCCTTTTTTTGTTTAATGGCCTCGGCTTGTTTTTATAATAATAATTTTTTCTCTTTAATTAATTGTTGTCTTTTTTTTTCTTTTTTCTTTCTTTTTTTAGCTTCCCTATCATCATTATTATTTTGTTGACCTTTTTCTTTTGATTTACTATTATCTTTATCAGTTTCATTTGTTGGTGGAATTATATCTCTTTTCTTTGGATCCTTTTGATTATTTTTAGTAATAAAATAACTATTTATTTTAATAATATTATCACCAAATTGTAATCTATTAGAAATATTAGCCAATTTACTTTCTAAAATTGTGACATAATTACATAATTTATTATATTTTTCTAATAAATCTAATAAATAATTATTAAATTCTTCAAGAGTTAAATTACCAAATAATGCTGTTAATAAATTTACTGAAATTCCAGTTTCTTCAACATTAGTTTGAGGATTAATTTTTTCTTTTTTTTCAATAGAAACAATATTATCTAAAATACTGTCATCTTCCGGTAAACTATGGATAGAGGAAGAAGAGGATGATTGTTGATTTAATGTATTATCAATTGCATTTTGTAAATCATTAATTTCATTATTTGAACGCAAAGAAGGATTTGGTTGTTATTTACTACCAATAATAGGTGATAGTAGTGGTGATGGTGAGCGTTGATCTTCATTTTGTTGATGTAGAATAACATTTTTATCTTTTGGATTGTTAGTTTGATTGTTTTGATTACTGGGGTTGTTGTTTTGTTATTGTTGTTATTGTTGTTCTATTATGTTGATAGTAGGAGAAGATGGATTATTTGATGAATCATCATCATTAGAAGGAAGAAGAGAAGAACTAGTTAAAACTTTCATTATTTACTTGTAGATGGAACAATTAATAATAATAAACGGTTGTTATATTTTTTTTTAATTAATTTTTTATTCTTTTCAATAATTTAGACAATCTTCCTTTTTAGATGTTCTATTGAAGGACCGTTCAAAAAGAAAATAATTTTAAAACTTTATCATGATGATGTTTTTTTAAAAAAATAATAAAAAAAAAATATGTAAACAACAACAAAATAACCTAAAGAAAGATTTAATTAACAAATATAATGAACAACACACAGTAAATAATCCATAACAACAAATTACTAATAAAACAACTTCTAGCTCTACTATTAATACTAATCAACAACAATAACAACAACCGAAACAACAAAAACAACAACAACAAAAACAACAACAAAAACAACAACAACAACAACAATCAAATCAAAAAGAAGAACAACATAAAATTAATTTATTACCATTATTAAAATCAATTAAAATTTCTTCATTACCTGTTAATAAAAATTATGAAACTTTATTTATTCTTAGTTTTTACAATAAAGAACAAGATAATTTAATAAATAATTTAAAACAACATAACATTAAAATAAAAAAAGAATATAGAGACCCTTTTTATAATAAATATTTAAAAGAAAATGAAATAATTGATTTATTTAAATACATATGAATTAAAAGAAGGTATTTGTGATTTATATTTAATGTATTTTAAAAATTTACTTGAAACTGATTTTAAATTTTTAAAAAATAAAAATTATTTATTAATACCTTCTATTGGAATGTAAGTAATAATATTTTTTTTATTATTTTAATATAAATTTTAATTAATAAACAAATTTATTTACAATTATTACCTTTCGAAAATAGTTTTTTAGGTTATAAGGAAATTGAAAAATTATTATTTAGAATTAATAATTATAATAATATAAATACAAATAATTTTTTAATTAATAATTTAATTTCTAATGATAATTCAATAGATGTTATTTTTATTCCATTTAAATTTGAATCTGTAACAAAAAGATGGTTTTTACTTTATTTTAATATTAAAAAATTTATATTAAAAAAAGGAAATTATTATACATTTTATTTATTACAAAGCCCAATAGATAATATTAATTCAGATTATTTATTAAAATTTGAACCTATTAAAATTAGAAATGAAGATGGAAATATTATAGATAAACAATTTCCACTTTATTATATTTTAGCAATTAAAATAATGGAATATATTTTTGCTTCATTAACTAAACATTTTTTTAGTAATAATAATTTAGAATTAAGTAAATTAAAAATTTTAGAAGATCAAATCCTTTTACCTATTGTTCCAAATTTTAAAAGAGGTTTTTTATTAATGGAATGTTTAAAAAATATTTTATTTACAGATGATATTCTTATAAATGATTTACCTAAAAAATTTCTTTTCCCTTTTGATGATTCCATAGTAGAAATGAGAAAATTTGAAGTAGCATTCTTTTTATTAAAGAAAAATAATTTATACAAGAAAGAAATTACTAGTCTCTTTATAAGAAATAAATCAATATTAACTGATGATGCAATGATATTAGATTTTGATGAAGAAAAAGAAGTACAAAAGAAAAAAAAAAATAATAATACCCTTAAGGATGATAAAGAATATTAAATTTGTATTTAATTATTATTTGTATTAATAAAACTCTATATTTATATTAATTTCCTTTTTGGTTGTTCAATTTTTGGTTAGACAAATAAGGAAGGTATAGTATTATTAAAAAAAATAATAATTTTATTATAAAAATTAATATACAATAATTTAATCAGAATCAATATAAATAATTTCTATATTTTTTTCAATAAAAGTATTTATAGAATTAATTATTTCTAAAATATTTTTTAATTCTTCTTTTTCTTCTTTATCAAATATATAATTATCATTATTTATATTTTCAATAGTTAATCTATTTTTATCATTTAAATTATTTTCTTCTTCTTTTTCTTCTTTTTCTTCTTTTTCTTCTTGAGAAACATTATCTAATTCTAATAAATCTTTATTCATTTCCTCTTCACTATTATCATCTTCTTCACTTGAATATTGTTGATTGTATTGAATTTTTAAATCATTAATTTGTTTTTCATATAATTTTAATAATTCTTGTTTTTCTAATTTTTATTTTTTCTTTAATTTACTATTTTGTAAATAATGTTTATGTTTTAATTTTTGATATTTATTTTTATGATAATTTTTTAATTTATTATATTCATAAAGATAACGATTTCTTTCAGAATTTTCATCACTATATTCATCACTGTCATATTCATCATTTACTGCTAATCTTGAAATAATTTTTTTTTCATAATTTTTTAAATTATTTCCTTCTTCTTCTTCTTCTTCTTTTTCTTCTTCATCATTAATTTCTTCATTTTCAATTTCATTATTATTATTATTATTAATATTTTTATAATCATTTTCTGTAATTAATTTTGGAACATTCTTTCTTTGTGTAACTCTAATAAGTGTTTTTGCTTTTTTATTAGCAATTGTAATTAAATTTTTTAAATTATTTTTCTTAATATAATCATAATAAATTGAATCATCCTATTTTGAAATTAAATCATTTTTTCCATAATATTTTTTAATAGTTCTAGTAGTTTCATATTTATATCTATATTTGAGATTTTCTTTTATATATTGTAATAATTTTTTGTAATCTTCTTCTTCTTCTCAACCACCAATTTTATTTGCATGTTCATTTATAATTAATCTCCATAATAATCTTCAAACAGTTGATTTATTTCTACCTTTACTTCCAGCTCTTTCTTTTAAATATTCTTTCATTTTATCATTTAAATATAAATAATATAATTTTAATATTGCAAATAAACTTAATTCAAATATATTTCTTCTTTTAAATTGTTGTTTTTTCTTTTTAATAGTCTTTATAGTTTTAAAATTATTATTATAAATTAAATTTTTTAAATCATTATCATTAATTTTTAAAGTATTTGGGGTATAGTCAATAGCAAATTTAGTATTTTCATTTCTAATTTCTTTAATAGATGCTTTCATAATTGACTCAACACTATTACATTCATAAGATTCTTGTAAACCTGTTACATTATTAAATTTAGTTACTACCCATCTAATATAAAGATTCATAGATCTTTTATTTTTCTAACCTACATAATCTACCATTGTAGTAATAGTTTCTTCTTTAATTTTACCATAAAGAGCTAAGTTCTCAAGAAATGTTTGGTAAATATAGCTAGACCTTATTGATCTAAAGGTAATTCTTAAATCATTACTATACTTATCAACAGCTTGTTTAACAATATTATTAAAATCTTTTAGACCTAATTCAATAGTACTTCCTATTTTAGTAAATAATAGTTTATTTTTACAACTTTTTTTATACTTAAAATTTCCACTTTATAAAACTTTTATACTATTACCAACTTCAAATACCTTTCTTTCATCTGCCAAATATAGTAAAAGTGCTATATTTGCACATTTTGATAAATCTATACCTCTTGTTACTCTTTGATTTCTGATATTATAATCTAAATATTTATCTTTTACAATTGTAAAATCTACATTAATTGTAAAAAATTTATCTTTTTCATTTCTATCTTTTACATCTTTAATCTTTTCCCATTTTACATAATCTAATTTAATATATTCAAAAGAATCACCACAAAGACCTCTTGCATATGTTTGTTTAAACACTGCATAGATTCTTAAATTATTATTTTCATTTAAATCTAAATATTGTAATATTTTATCTTTATAAATATTTAAACATGGTAATACTTTATCAATTACATTTCCATATTTACATAATAATCCTCTTAATAATTCTTTTAAAAATTTACCATATTCAGCAAATGGATCTCCTAAATCTAATTCTTTAATATAACTACAAAAGGGGTAATAAAAAATCCAGTTACAACTTAAGTGACTATAATCTTTTTCAACTTTTAAATAAATTAAAAATCCTCCATAAGTTAATTGATTAGTTGGAAATGGTGTTGGTTAATATTCTTTAAAATTTGGATCTTCACTTTTTAAATAATAAAATTCTTTATAAAGTCTCATTGCATATGTTTTTAAATATTTTGTTCCTGATGCTGTTTTTAATTTATGTATTTCTTTAATTTTTTCAACTATATCACACCAATCTTCTACAATTTCTTTACCATTTTCTTCATCGATAATTTTATTAGGATCTTCTGATGTAGTTTTATAAATACTACTATTATCTCTTTTTTCCATAATATTTACAGTAAATAAATTTTCTTATTCTTCAGATAAATAACTATTAATACTAGTATTTAAATCTTTAGGTTTAAAATATTGTTCAGTTTGGGTTTTATTTTGTTTTTGTTTATTTAAACCAAGACTACAAGTTTCTCTAACATTTATATTTTCTTCAAATTCAACATCTTCTAATCCTTCTGCTTTTAATAATTGATTTTTAATTTCTTTAACATAATTATTATCTGAATCTTCAATAAATTCATCAATAATTTCTTTCATTGATAGTAATGTTTGTTGTTGATGATTTTCATTTGGTTTGGAAAATGATGATGAGATCATGTTGTTTGTTAAATAGAATACTGGAATGTTAATGTATTTTTTTTAACTTAATTTTCATCATTTGTCAATAAATTGACAACTTTCCTTTTTAAGTGTTCATTTTTTGGTTGGACAAATAAGAAAACTTTTTCTATATATGAATATTTATATTTTTTTTTATTTTTAATATTATTTTTTAATAAAAAAAATATGCAGGTTGGGTTTAAAATAATAAAAATTATTTTTTGTTGTACCTGTTATTAGTTTTAATATTTAATATAGGTTAGGTTTTAAATATTTTAATAATTATAAAGGTATTATCTTTATAATTAATAATAATAAAAAATTATTATTAGAATTTTTAAAAATTTTATTATAGATTTTATTACTTTAATTTAATTTTACAATAGATAATATTATTAAAAATTTATGATATTCATATCACAATTTTTTTTAATTTTTTATACTATTTAAATTTTATTAATTTTTACAAAGTCTTAAAATTTTCAAAATTTTCACAATGTCCTAAAATTTTTAAAATTTTCACAATGTCCTCAAGGGCAGGCATTTTTTACAAATTTTTACAAAGTCCTTGGGATACAAAAATCATTTGGTATATCATAACTTTTAAACTATTGCACTTGGTGACCCAGTTCTTTAATATGTTGTACTCTGAATGGTCTAGATTTTTTTTACACTACCAAATCGGTAAATATTTCCAAAATAGGGCAGGAAATGGTTAAACTGGCCAAATTATTATATTTATTAATTCAAATATTTCTTTTGTTATACATTTTAATAGTAAACCATCTTATTTTAGTAAAGGATTCCAATATTTGTTTTAAATTATAGTGTTTATATATATTTATAAAATAAAAATAATCTAATATTCTTATATATTATTTATTACTTTTTTTTTATTTTTTTTATTTTTTTTATTATTACTTTCTTTTAGTTTTTTTGTTAATTGTTTATCTTTATGTTTATATTTATAAATATTATTATTTTTTTTTATTAAAATCTTCTATCTTATTTTCTTTTTCATCACTAAATTTTTTATCATCATTTTTTTTTTCATTATCTTCATTTTCATTTTCATTAAATAACATTATAAAATTTAAATTTTAATAAAAAATTATTTTCTTTTACTTTTTTATCTTTATTTTCTTCTAATATTTTATTTTCACTATTACTATTTTTTTTCATTTAATACTTTTAAATTTTTTCTTTGTTTAGCCATTTTTTTTAAATTATTTTTTAAAAAAAATCTATTTTTAAATAAAAAATAAAAACATAAATTTAATAATTTATTAAAAAATTATTTTTTAAAAATTAAAATTCAAATTAAGTAACCATTCTATAATTTTATAATAATGCTTAACAATAATGTTTTTAATATAATTTAAATAAAAAATAAAATCTTTTTTTAATTCCTTCAATTCTTTAATAAGTTTTTAATATTTATTTTTTTTATTCTTATTGCTTCTCTTTTCTTTATTAATATTTAAATTAAAAAATAATATAAAAATAAAAATTTTAACTATTTCAAAATAAAAGTAAACTCTATATAATATGTTTAATTTTTTTTTGTTTTTTCAATAGCTTTTTAAAATTTTTCTATATTTAATTCAGTTTTATTTATTTAATTAATAATTAAAAAGATATTTCTAAGTATAAAAATATTAATTTGACTTTTAATATTAAAAACAAATAAATGACATACTTTAAATAAACAATAAAAAACTCTTTTACATATTTTCTTATAATAATTTCTTTTAATTACTTTTTCATCTATTTCTATTATCTATTTTTCTAATCTATCATTAATATAGTTTACAATATAAAATCTTCTTTTTACATCATTTTTAAAGGATTTTAAATTAAAAATTATAATTATTTTATTATTAACTTTTTTATAACCTTCATTTTCTAACTTTTTAAAATTTACATTATCTTTTAAAAGGCTTTCTTTAAAAAGAATAAAAAATATATAAATTCATACTTATTAAAATTCTTAATATTTTTAAAAAAATTCATTTCAATTGCTTTGCCATTTATATTTAAATGAGTGTATGTAAATATAAAAAAGTAATAAAAAAACTTTTTTGTCTATTAATAAACTTTATTTATATTGCAATTTAATATAATGCTATAATATTATGTTAAATATGAAAGAGTTAATATATATAGTAAATATTTTACTTATTGTAAATGATTTAATTAAACTTTTTATATTAAATTTATATTTAAAATACCAATTTTAACTATTTATTATACTAAATTTTGATAATGATAACTAAGTAATATTAAAAAAATAATACCTTTATTTAATAAAAAACAAAATTCTTTATAGCTTTTAATCAATAATTTATATAATTTAGCTTCTTAATGTTATACTTTATAGTTTTTACAAATATTATTGAATATAATTTGATTGTTCAATTCAATTTTAATTTATAATACAATTAAATTTTTCTTTTTAACTTCATAATCAACATTTAAAGATTTTTTTACTTGTTTCTTCAATAATTTCTATTTCAATAACTTTATCTTCTTTTTTTACTTCTACTATTTCTTTATTTTTTTCTTTTTATTTACTTTCTTCTTTTCTAATATATTTAATTTTAATTTTTCTGATCTTTTTTTTTAAATTTTTTTTTCACTTTCTTCTTTTTACTATTTTTACCATCATTATTATAATGTTTACTTGTTTTTATAGAAAAAAAAATATTTTTTTTAATAAAAATACTATTATTCTTTTTAACAAATGATAATGTTAGTCCATGTTAAAAAATAAAACTATGAATACTTTTTTATTTTTTTAATTTTTTTTAATAATTTTTCTTTTTATTTATAATCTTTCATTTTTTTTTCAAAATTTCAGCAACTATATAGACATTTTTCTTTTTTAATTAATTTTCTTTTTTGGTTAATATATTTTTTATAATAAATCTTAACATAGCTGTCAATATTTTTATATTATTATCTATTTAACAACATTTATTAAATAATATTCATATAATGATATCTAATTAGTTTTTTTTAAGTCTTATTTAAATATTTACTTTTTTATTAAATTCCATTATCATTACTTCTTTAATAATCTCTTATATTTTTATTTTTTTATATGATTCTAAATTTTTTATTCTTTTATAAATTTCTTAAATTTTAAACGTTTTAATATGTTTATAAAAATTTAAAAGTTTATAAACCTATTGTAAAATTTTTTAAAATTTAAAGTATATGTTTTTTAGTTACTATATATTATTTCTATAACCTATGAATATTTTATCTTGAATTTAATATAGGTATAACTTTGAATAATTTATTTTCTTTTGAATATATTTGAGATATCTAAATATATATATGGCTAAAAAATACCTAATGTACTTTATTTATAAAAAATATAAATCAATTAACTATAATATAATTATTACAATACTTCAATAATTTTTATTAATATTATCAATTAATTAAAAACAATATTTTTTTACAAAAAAACTATTTAAATTATTTTATTTTATTAATTTATTATTTTTAAACATTTTTATATTTGTTTTAAATATAATTTTATAAAAAACAAAATTAAATAATTATAAATTAAATGATTAATTTTAAATGTTTTATATTTTTAAATATCAAAATAACCTTTTAAATTATTAATTTTGTTTTGTATTTTCTTATAAAATTTATTTACAATTTCAAATAAATATAAATAAATATATTTTAATTTAATAGTAATAATATTATTATTATTTAATTATTTAATATCATTTAAAATTTTTAAAATAATAATTTTTTTAAAGATAAAATATTTTAAATATTTTAAAATGATAATTAATAATTTAATAATATTTAATAATATTTATTTAATGAGTTCGAATTAAAAAATATTATAAATAATATTATTTTTAATTATAAAATTATTATCATAAAATAATTTCTTTTAAATCTTTAAAATTTATAAAACTATTTATAATAAATTTTAACAAATTATTGTGCTTGATATTATTAATAATTATAAAAAAATATTTATAGTTTTTATTTATAAATTATAATAATTATCAGTAATTCTAAGTAGATTATTTTTTTTAAATAATATTAGTAGTATATTATTGTTTATTAAATGTATATTTTTATATAAAATTATAAATTATAAATATTTTATTATAATTATTTATATCTAAAATTCTAATAGAATTTATTTTTAATTATTTTAATAAATTTTTTTTATCATAGTCAAATTAAAAAAAAAATATTTTTTAAAACATTTAATAACAATCATAAAACATTAGTAAAAACATAAATTATAATAATATTTTTATAATATATTTTAAAAATAAACATATATAAAAAATTTAAAATCCTATATTTTGTTATAAATAATTTATAGTTTATACATTTAAGTATTATAATATAAAATTATAATAAAAAATTAATAAATACAAACAAATGATAAAATGATTTAATAAAAATTATATTTATAAAAATAAATGAATAACTTTTAATAAATTTTATAAATCTAAACAAATATTAAATAACAAAATTATTAAAAAAAAATTAATTTATAAAAAAAATTACTAAATATACCTTTTTAAAAATAAACATAAACAATAAAAAAATATACAAATAAAAGTAAAAAAATATGTGAATATATTATTATAAAAAAAGATATTATAGTAATATTGTTAAAAAATATATTTATTATTTATTTTTTAACAATGTAAACAAAATAAAAATTTATAAAATATTAATTTATAAAAAAATACTATATAAAATTATTAAAAAATATTTATTATTTTTAAATTAAATTTATATTTAATAAATGACTGAATTGATATATAGTATTGGATAAATTTATTATATAATAATATATTATATATTAAATTATTTTTAATTTCAATTAATAAATCAATAAATCTTTTAAAATTTCTAACATTGAAGTCACTTTTTTTAAAAATATAAATTAAAAAAATAAATAATTTTTTTCTTTCTTATCCTTTAAATTTTTTAATTTTTTATATAAATCAAATATAATTTTTCTAATAGAAGTTACTAAAAGAAAAATTATTAAAATTTTAAAAAAAATATGTTTATACTATTTTAGATATTTATAAATAAATAAATAAATTACTCTATCAACAATTTCTTTACTATATGTATCTTTTATAATTTTTTTATTTATTTGATCTTTAGATGGTTATAAAAAAAAATTATTATTTTCTTTTTTTCTTTTTTTCAACTTCAGAAGTTTTTTTCTCTAAAATGATATTCAATTTAAAAGTAATAAATCTTTTTTTGATGATTTTTGCTGATTTTTTATTATAGAAATAGAAAGTTATGTCAGTAATTTTAAGTATTTTTTTAAAAGAAAGTTGTTTATTTTGAAGATTGACTAAAAACAGTTTTATATTTTTACTAGGAAAAAATACAGTAAAGAAAGTGGATACGTTTGCAAAGTTTTATAAAAGTTAAGTTAGACGGACTTAAACGCAGTAATTGTTAGTGGTTTAAAAAAAGCCCGCCACCATTTTACAGTTCAAAATAAAAAAATGCAATTCTATCAAGGGAAAAGCATGAAACCTACAGGGTTATGGCATCAAAATTTTACTGAAGATTCCTCAAATGAAGGAGGACTAGTTATAAAGAAAGGTACTTACGGAATTATTGGACAGGGTGAGTACGAAAGAATTAAAACGCAGATAGGCTCAGACAGAGAGAAGGAAGAAGAAAAACTTGAAAAGAAAAAAAGACTTAAAGAAATATCAGATAAGCGGGTTCAAAACTGGGGAAACACAATAGACGCATTAAGAATTAAACAAGAACAAGAGCGAGAGGAAAGATTAAGGAAAAAAGAAGAAGAACAACAAAAGTTAGATCGTGAAGAAGCCCTCTACGAGGCAGAACAAAAAAGAAAACAAATTGAAAAAGCAAATAAATTAAGAATGCTCGAAGACGAAAGAGTAAGAGGAGTTACAAGTAAAATGCTACTGGGTGAAGTTCTTAAAGAAAGAGAAAAACAAAAAGAAATTTTACTTCTTAAGCAAGAGAGAGAAAAACAAGAAGAAGAGGAATGGTCAAAAAAGGTAAACGATTTAACTCTAAGAACCCAAAAGGAAAGGCTAAATACGTTTAAAAACACTAGAGAAAAAGCATTTAAACAAAGGATAGAACAAGAAAAACAAATGGAAGAGGTAGCCAAAAAGCATTGTTACAAATTTAAAGAAACAGAAGAAGAAAAGTTAGAAATGAGAAAACTGCTAGAGAACCTAACCAAAGAAGACGAGGAACGAAGGAATAAAAAAGTCACCAGTGCTAAAGAGAATTCAGCTGCCTATGCAAAGAACATTGAGGAAAAAAAAGCTCTCAAAAAAAGGCTTAAAGATTTGGAAGAAGAGCAAGAAGAAAGTATTCAAGAATTCTTACAACAAAAAGACTTCATGGCTGAGGAACAGTCAAGAAGAGAAATCGAACTATTTAACGAACAACAAAACTTCAAGCAGCGATTACTTGACAATCAAACAAAATTAATTAGGGATTTAGAGAGCGAAGAAAATGAAAGACTTAAAAAACAGGAACAAGAAATTGAACAAAAAGCAAGGTCAGCTGAGGAAAAAGAAAAACAACGAGTAGTAGCATTAAAAGAGCACGTAGACAAATCAAGAAAAGTTCAGTTGGCAAAAAAGAAAGAAATACAAGAAAAAGAAAAAGAGTACGACAAAATAATAAGCAAGCAAACCAAGGAAAGATACAAACAAATGGTTCTGGAAGAATACATTGACAAGAAAACTCAATTCGAAAAAAACAAAACCTTTCAGGAGTATCAAAAATATCAAATTCAAGAAAAAGAACAGAAAGAAAAGGAAGATACAAGAAAGAATAAGAGAGAAGGATTACTGATGGAAAGAGCAAAGAAGAGAGAGGAAAAAATGCTAAACAAATTTATAAAAGACACACTGGGCACGATTGACGAAGAGAAAATGGATATAACCCCTGTAGTTTTACATGCAAGAAAGAATAAGCTAGGTCTGTAAATTGATATCAACAAAATGTATTGTATTTAATGAAAGTGTATCATCAAATTTAATAATTTCAATGATTAAATTTTGTAATGTCTTATTGTAAACCTAGAAAAAATTCCAACTAAAAATTAAACTCCATAAATTAAAAAATTAAAATATAAATTTAATCTTGTTCCATTCCTTCTTGTTGTTCATTTGATTCTTGTTGATATTCTTGATTATTATCTTGATTGTTTTCGGAAGTGTTTGTTAGATGTTGTTCCGATGCAGTGGTTGGTTTTGAATATTCTTGATTTATTTCTTCGTCATTAATATTACGTAAATATAACACATTATTACATCTAATTAAAACTTCTCCTAAATTTCCTCGAAATGACCCTTCTACCCATTCTTCTGTATTGGCTAATTGAAAATTCATATAATGATCAACCGCTTTTAAAGTACCTTTATATTCCATTCCCCACTTTAGTTTTACTACAACTACTTGTCCAACACTTTCATTTAAAAAAGGTTTTGGATTTACTAATCTTTCTAAAAACTGTTTTAATAGTCAACAATCGGATTTTGTTAAAAAAACAACCTAAAAAACACTTACACTTGTTGCCATTTTTTTGTAATGTAAAACACCAAAACTTGAACCTGTATAAATGACGTTAAATAAATCCAGTTTTTTCAACAAATATTTGTTTATTTAACACCTGTATTACATTCGCTCATTATTTAAATAATTAATTAAAAAACCTAGAATTCAATTAGAATTCAAGGTAAATTGTAAATAAATTAAATAAAAAAATGAGTTTATTAACGGCTGGAATTCAAGCACAAAACATTGATTTAGATTCTTTAAGAAATATAACTGGACAAATAGGGTTTGGAGTTTTAGATTTATCGTCGGGACGAGTATTAAATGTAAGTTTTCTTATTATTGAAAAAGAAAATCAATCCCGAAATATTATAAACAATTAGAAAGAAGGAGAGTTCTACAATCAACCACATTTACTTGATCAAATTTACTTTCTTTTACAAGATGTAAAAGGATTAATTAAAGAGCAATCTTTGCAAAAAGTGAATATAAAACTAGATGATTTAAATTATTTAATATCTATTTCCAAAACACACATTTTTGTAGTTTTAACCAAAGAATAAGCCTTTTTATTTATAAAATTTATTTTGTACATTAATTATTCTATTTAATTAAATTCCAAACATTTGAAAAATATTTTTTGAAAAAAATGAGAACTTTTGTATCTAAAACTCTTCTTTCACAAAAAGCCTTCAAAAAACAATCTTCTTTCCTCCTCTTCAACTCTTTTATTCAACACAGAAATATTAATATTGGTAAGTCTTAAATTGGTTACAAAACGGATTAATTTTAATACTTTTGAAATGAACAGATGCCCAAAAAATTGCAACTTCTATTGTAGGCGGAAATTTAAGTGAAATTCAACAAAAAGTTTTTGAAACAGTTTCAGACATTAAAATTGAAAATAATATAGTCTTAACATCAGATAACAAAGACATTTTATTAAACGGACCAAGTTATGGTGGTAAAACATTTTCCTATTTATTGCCAGCAGTAGAGTTAGTTGCAAAAGCAATGGAAGCAGAAAGATGGTCTCAACGTCCAGGATTTAGAGTTTTAATTGTTGTTCCAACAGTTGAATCAGCAATGGCTGTTAAAAAACAATTAACAAATGTTTTTAAAGTAGTTGCAAAAGAAACAAATCAAACTTTAAATACAGTTGAAGGAGAAGAACAAGTATCCACAAAGGAAGATGAAGGAGAAGTTGAAATGACAAGCTTAGGTTCCGCAAAGTTATCTTCAGGTTTAAGTTATAAAATTGTTTGTCCAGGTTCAAACTTTAATAATGAAATTAATTTCTTAGATAGAGAAGAACCCGAAATTATTGTTGCCACACCTGGTAGACTTTCTTATCATTTAAAGAATTCAGATTATTTCCGTAATCTTAAATTACTTGTAGTTGATGATTGTGATCAATATTTTGGGGAATCTACATTTAAAGGTAATGAGTTAGAAAATGTTTTAAAATCAGAAAATACTAGAAAGATATTTATTAATGATACACATGGGAAATTTAAAGAGTTTGTACGTAATGGAGATGAAGTAATTGAATTAAAACAAGAGAAAACATTAAGAAGATCAAATATTAAGGAAAGTTTAATGAAAACAGGTTCAATTTTAAATACTGCTAAAGTTCTTTATCAAATCTTAAAAGAAAATAGAAATAAGAAGGTTGTAGTTACTTGTCCATCTGCCCAGGCATCTTTATATCATTATTTAATGGCTGAGAATGGTATCTTCTCTTCTTTAATTACTGGAAAGATTGCCACTCCACTAAGAATTAATTCATTCAATTATTTCAATGATAGAACCAATGGTATTGCTTTTGTTTCTCCTCTTATTGCAACTGCTTTAGAACCAAATGTTGATTTATTAATTCAAGTGGGTGCACCATCTGTTGAACAATACAAAAATACACTTTCTAGAACATTTTCTAAGGATAATGCTGAAAGCATTGTTTTACTAAGTGATAAAAGCGAAAGTGAAGTTACTAAACAATTACAAGAAGTTCCATTACCAACACTCAGTGATATTAAAACTACTATTGGAGTACCACATTTGCAACAAAACATTATAGACACATTATTTATTTCTAAAATTAGTAGAAGTGAAGATAAAGTAGCAGCAATTCAACCTTTGGTTCAAATGTTTACGGAGTTAGGTTTGGGTTTACCAAAAGTAAGCAAAAAAGTTGCTGAAATGTTAGGAATAGCAAAAGAATTAAAAGAAGCAAATTTAGTTTATTAATCTTTCAAAATAAAAGGAATTCTTACTACTTTTTCTAATTTCCTTACTATGTAATTGTGGATGTGTGGAAGAGCGATATTAATCAAGCAGAAGATAAGAATATCCAAGGCCCAAGTTAATTTTAGTAAAGTTAAAAAATGCCAATATTGAGGGAAGAAGAGTTGATAGAGGGCAGCAGTAATATCAGGGAAGGAAATGACAGTAGTCAACTAGGACAGTTGCCAGGTAATAGAAGAGTGCACGAGTATCAATTATATTTAATTAATAGAGAACAATATTCCAAACCTGCTGCGATTGTTCGATTGGCTTTGTTTTTAACTAGTTTTTTGTCATTTTTATGTTGTACCACAGCAGTTATACCTTTGATTGTATTAGAGGTTGTTTACAAACAACCACCACAAGGAAGTAGCGATTACGATGCAACAGCCACTATTAATTTATTACTTGTGGTTTTCTGTTTAATGTGGGCTGTTGCTTTAATAAGTTGTATATCTTCCACTGTAATTTCTTGTCAATTCTGTAGAAATTATTACCAATTCAAACGAAGATTTCGTTCATTCATTGAAGAGGATAAACATAACACAACTGTAGATATAAGTACTTCTGGTGCAATTAACAACATTGAAATAGGTAATAATAACAATCATCAAACTGAATCACCTTATATTAATGACAATAATTATAATAATGTACCATTTTCTAATTTACCTACAGGAGAAAGTGGTATTGTCATATCAAAACCATCTTCTGATATTAATATTACATCAGTGAATAACTATCAATCCATTCCAAAAGTTGAAACTCCAATAAGTGAAATTACACATATATCCTACAAAGAAACATTTGTTGATGATAATGATAATCCTACAACAACACCAATTGATTATCCAATATCAAGATCTCTCTATTCAATGAAACAATAAATCTATTTACAAAAAATTACAAAAACAAAAGTTCCAACAGTAAGCAAACATATTATAGTACAACATAATCCAATTGGTAAAATTACAACTAATCCAACAATTAACATTATAATATTTGTACTATCTGATTTGCAATCATTTAAACTATTAATTATTTTAAAATCTCCTCCACCTTCAATACCAAAATAACTTGTATAATTAAAACCAATCCTTTTATCTAATTCTTTAACAATAGATTTCCCGCCATTGTCAAATTTCCAAAATTCACCACTGATTTGAATTGATGAACCTTTACAAGCTTCAATTTTTTCATCACAATAATACGTGATTGGAATAGTTGTTGTTAAATCTATATCTTCAAATACAAAATTAGCTTTTAGTAAAGAATTGATATAAATTCCTTTTAAATTTTGTAACAATGATTGCTTCACAATTGGAAATTCTTTTGACACTTTAAATTTAATATTTAATCTACTATATTCTGTACCAATAATTAATATCCATGATTTTTGAACAGTTTGTTCTATTGAAATTGTTATTTCAGAATATAATGGATTTTTAAGAAAATAATAAAAAACAAATGGATTGTTACTATCTGAATTGATCTTAAGATTATTTGGTATTGTAAGAAAGTTTTGTTTTGATGCATCACTATGTATTTTTCAAATTAATTTATTCGTTAAATTATTATCTACTTACCATTCTACACAAAAAGAGAAATCGGAAAAGAGTGGATTTGTTAATTTAATTAAAACTGGATCTGTTCTTTCCTTGCAAAATGTCACATGGAGGAAAATGTAAAAGAATAATAGAAAGAGAAATGGATATTTATTAATGCAAGACATTTTTTTATAAAGTGAAAATTTATTGACACCTTTTACAACCATGCATGTAATGCAATAAATTCTTTGCGTAATAATTATTTATCAAATTATACATACTGTAGCTGTTTTCTTTTAAGAGTAAATCAAAACCATACTTTCCAAAGGTTTGAGGTAGTCAATCTCTATTAGAGGACAAAGGTTAAAGATTCTGTCAAATGATTCCAGTAATAGTGCACATTAGTTTTCATGTAAAAGGTATGTGCTTCATGCTCTAAAACAAGAAGTAACGAACAGTCACTAAAACAATCAATTCATCATGCCTCTGTGAATGTTTTTATACAACATCAATATGGGTTTGTTAGAATAAGTCTATTTTTCTGTTCTAACATTTGACGTACAAATATTCTACACTATTTAAATGCGTGGAAACAGTCGCACGTCGTTCAAACATAAAAATTCCAACGTCGAATTGGATGAACGGGAACAACCAAGAAGCCACGAAATCCGTACATAAAAATTCCTGTAGCCCTTTGTTATAAATCAATAAGAAAAAACTGTTCGATAGCGATAGAGTAGTAGCAATCAAAATTAATAGTAAACGTTTGGATTAACAGGCCTGTATCAAATTCTTTTCTGGACTTGATAAATCTTAGAATTTCATTGAACAAAAGAAAAACCTAAAGTAACAACACCTATATGACTGAAGAAAGTTTTGTTGAAGAGATGCCACTACAAGTGGCAGAAGAAACACCGCTAATGGTGTTATCAACGAATCCTTTTCATTTATCTCAACATTTAACGAAGGAACAAGTCAATGATATTTTTAATGAATGGTTTTGTTCTACTAAATATTATAAACCAAATCTTGAAAAGAATAATTCACCTGATGACACTTAATTCTACTAATTCATTATTACCATTATTATCATCTAATTACATACTAAGTTATTTGTAAATACTAAATTTTAGAAAATTATATAATTTTGATTGTAAATAAGCCACGCCGAGAACGCACAGACTAAACACAACGATATTGTCTTACATAAACTTGTATAGACTAATACGCTCACTAACTAGGAAGATTAATAAAAAAAAGCTTTCTTTACTTTTTTTTCTGTTTTAATTTTCAGTTAAAACTTGAATGGCGCCAAACCAATAATTAATCGAATTCCATTAAATAAAAAAATTAAAATAAAAAAATGAAAAACAGATCCCCGCACCATCTGACACAGTTCGGGAATGATGAAGAAATTAATAATGAAAGACATTTTACTGATGATTTCTTCTTAGCAGATGAAGATATTTCCGATCTATTAAACTATGGTTACTATAAACAAGAACACCATAGTAATCATCCTTCTTCTCCCTTCTTTTCCTCTTCCAACAATTCTTCTAATAATAACCATCATCAAGTAACTTCTTCTCCTAACACCAATAACACTAATAATATTCAAATAAGTGTATCTATTGAAACTGCAATTGATGAAAATTTTCGCAAACAATGGTCAAATTATGATTTAAAAAAAGATAATGAAATGTATGAAAAATATAATATTGCTTTAAAAATTACAAATCTTTCACAATTTCATGAAACACCAAATTTATTATTAAATTGTAGACATGAAATACATGATAAAGGAGATATCTGTCAATTAATAAATAAAAAAACAAATATATGTGGAGATTATTTAGATTTTTTATTATTTGATGGAAATTCATTTCAATTACAACCAAGAGAAGAAAAGATAATAATTGTATCAATTTCAAGACCTTCAAAAACAATGGTTTCACATGGGAAATATTTTATACAATTTTTTGTTTTAACTTTTAATGATTTTCAATGTTTATGTCATACTAAACAAATTAAGATTTTAACCAGTAAGAATAAAAATAATAGAACGAAAAGAATTAATTACGACCCAACAAGACAAGATATTTCAGTTAAAAATTTAGTCCCAAAAGAATGGCAATCATTACAAACATCACACCAAGTGTTTGATGCTTGTTTTTGGGATGATATTATTTTAAGTGGAGAAAAGAGAAAGCTTGATAGTAAGAGTACTACAACAAGCTCATCTGGAAGTACTGGTACCATCACAACAAGTGTTTCTAATAATAATACCGGCAGCAGTGCAAGTGGGAAAGGTGTTAGTACTAGTAACGTGGCAACTAGTAACAATAGTAATAATAATGTAAGGGATAATAGTACTACTCCAATATTGTCTGTAACTCCGCATTCTGTAAATTCTAATGTTAGTAATAGTTCAACTAATAATATTGGTAGTGGCAGTAGTACTAATTCTAATAATACATTACAACCAACAATTTCTTCCCCTTTTAAGCAACAACCATTACATCCTTTATCACCAGGTATTGTTCATTCACCATTGGGAGATTTCTTTAGACAAACAAGTAGTCCATTCAGAGAAGATACTATTGAATCCTTACTTAATAGTACTACAACAAATAATAATAATCATTTATTGTTAGACCCTCTCAACAATCCATTTGAAGAAAGAAACTATATCCCAATAGAAACACATGTGTCAATCATTAAGATATTTCAAAAACAAATTGATTTTTATAAACATCAATTAGAAGTATTATTAAGAGAATTAAAAAGATATGATAAACGTATGGCTGAAAGTATTTATAAACAATATGTACATGCAGATGTATTGGGTAGAACAAATAATAATAATGAGTTATGGTTAAATAACAATAGTTTAGGAAATAGTTCTTGGGAAGAATCGTTACCTTCAGAAGAAGATTTAGAAAATATGTTTAATAAGATGAAAATTATTAAAGAACAAATTGAACAAAGTATTTCAAATAACTCAAAACAACCACCCCCTTCTCCAATATCGTTTACAAATAATTCTAACAATAATAATTTAAATTCAAATGAAAATAGTATTGATGATTTATATAATGTACAACATTATGATGTTGAATTTGATGATGATGTAACTATTCCAGATTTCTCTACTATTCCATGTAATACTAATTTTATTAAGACATGGAGAGTTACCAATTGTGGTTTACCTTTCCCAATTGGTACATCTATTGTAGTAAAATCTGATAAAGAAACACCATTAGAATATGGTGAAATATTATTGCCATTAACAAATACAGATGAACAAAGAGTTTTAACAGAACAAGAATTAGCTGGAATTAATGAATGTAAAAATATTTCAGTTTCTATTAAATCTCCAATTATTGAGGGTTTATGGAGAAGAGAATATTGTCTTCAATTACCTAATGGTTTAGAATTTGGAGATAATTTAGTTGTTTTATTTAAAACTGTAAAATAATTTATTGAAATGTAAAGATAATTGGTAGTAATTATTTTGGAAATAAATAGTAATATAAATTGTAAATGTCATTATTCGTTTATATTTTGCAATATTAGTTCAATTTTATCGTTTTACAACAAGCAATTTACATGAACAAACGTAGCAGTTCCCACAATCAATCGTTAGTTATCTGCTCAGTTCTTTTCAAAATTTTCTGACAAATCACAATTTGAGGGATTTTAGCTGGAATCGAATCGCATTTTAAAGCTTAAATTGCTTTTGATTATACTGAATAATAAAAAAAATATGCAAGTTGAATTACGAGAAACATCGTCCACATTGCAGGAAACAAGTTCTGCAACAACGTCTTCAGTGACAAATAATACCAACAAGAGTACAACACTGCAAGTAAAAGATAGTAATAACCCAACAATTAGCAATAATGCAACAAGTACAATTGCACATACTACAACTAGATCTGTTACTACACATGACAAAGAGAATGATGACAATAATTTAAAATTAGAATTAAAAAGAAAACAACAAAATGTCAGACTGCTTTCGTTATTTTTAGGTTTATTATTTGCAATCATCAGTTTCTTTATTGTAGCACCGGTCGCTGTTGGTGTTATAATTTTATTTGAACAACGTAAGCGAGAAACAGTTGTTGAACGAGTGAAACAAGTATCAATTACAGCCGAATTATCAATTAAAAGACAAGTTGAGGTGTCTTTCAGTTCTTTATTGGTTTTGACAGAAGTTTGTAAAAGTTGGAATTTTAACATTACATGGGACAATTTTAATACACTGGGGAAAACTTTAAGTTTAACCTTTCCAGAAGTAGCTGCCTTTGAATATATACCGAGGCAAGGTTTGAATTTCTATCTAGATTTCGTATATCCTTTGGCTGACCCTTCTATTGTTCATAGTCTAATAGGCACAGATTCCCGTCACTTGGACGAAATGTGGAGGGCTGCAAGAGAAAACAGAACGACTATTTTTGGGTAAGTACTTGTCAAGTTTATAACTCACAAAATTATATTATTTTGTGACAAATTTGATGTACAAAAGACCTGCACCAATTTTACAAAGCGGTTTGGCGTTAATTGCACAACATCCTATCTTTCTAACAAATGGAACATTGTGGGGATTCTCATGTGAGTTATTTATGTTTTCAGATTTGTTTGAGGCTATTAATTTATACAGTGTGTTAGAAGGATATTACTATCAATTATATGAGTACGCTGAAAATCATATCTTTTTACAAGACGTTGTAGGAACTGGGCACTTTGACAATGTGATTGGTAAAAATGTTACACAATTAAATGATTCAATTGAAAGAGATATGGATGTATTAAATTCTAAATGGAAAATTATACTAAAACCAAAAGATGGATGGTTTGATGGAACATATTTGTGGCTGGAAATATTAATTGCTGTAATTTTAATTATTGTTGTATTTATTTTAGTAATTTTAGGTGTTGCACAATTAGTACAAGATCATTTTCGTAAAAAAGAATATCAATTTATTCAAGAACAATTAGAAATGAAAGTACTAGAAAGAACTAAAGATTTGGCGAATAGTCATCAACAATTATTATATTTATTAGATAGAATTTCACAAGAAGAACAACGTGTTAAGAAAATTATAAATAGTATAGAAGATTGTTTGATTACATTTAATTTAGATGGTACACGTATTTTACATTGTAATCAATCTTTTTATAAAATATTTGGTTTTAAAGAGATTGACACAATTAATCAACGTATTACATTAAATATGATTTTACCAGAGTTGGATATTACAAAAGAATATGCCAAAAGTAATAATGAAAGTGCAACAATTATTTTAGAACTAAAAGCCTTAACTAAATTAGGTAAAGAATTTCAAGTTAAAGTTTCAATTAATTTTAGTAAAATGTCTTCAAGTGAAATTAAACAAACTATAAATAATTTTAATAATAACTCAATGAATATTGATGTTGAAATGTTAAAAAAACAACAAGAAGTAGTTTGTATCTTATTAATACATTCTTTATCTGAGAGAAATTTAATTAAAGACTTAAAAGAAAAAGAACAATTATACAGTTTATTAAGAGATCGTTTAGAATTTCAAGAAATGTTTGACAATCACCAAAAAAGAAAAGAATTTAAAGATTTCTGTCAGAAATCACATAATGATGAAAATATATTATTTTTAGAAGATATTCAGTTTTACAAAAGTTTAGAAAATATTCAAGAAAGAGTTAATATGCAACATGAAATATTTGATAAATATATTAAAGAAGATGCTCCAAAGCAATTAAATATTTCTAAAATTGAATTGGAAACATTTTCTTATAAAATTAAAAAAGGTTTGGGTGATTTTGATTTGTTTGAAGAATTAGAAAAGATTGTTATACAGAACGTTGTTCATGACGTTTATAAAAGATTCAAAGAACACCAAGAAAATAAAGAAGATTTACAGACTTTTATTTAAAATTCTGTTCAAAATTTAAATAATTTACCTTGCAGCAAAGTTCCTTAACATCGGAATTGCATTAAGCTAATTTTCAAACAAATAGGAATAAAATGAGTGAAACTAATATTGCAATTCATCCACATGTTTATTGGGCACAAAGAACAGATAGGGTTTATCTTTCCGTAGAAATACCTGATGCAACGGAAGTTAAAGTTGGTATTGAAGAAGATGGTCATATTAAAGTAAATGCAAGATCTGGTAAAGAAGGACAATTATATGAATTCGATACTCAATTGTATGATGAAATTTCTAAAGAAAAATCAAAGTGGAAAACAACTGGTAGATTAATTGAATTAAACATTGAAAAAAAGAAACCTGGAGAATTTTGGCCTCGTTTATTAAAAACAGAAGTTAAACAAAGATATATTTCTGTTGATTGGGACAAATGGGTTGATGAAGATGAAGAAGACGAAGATCAATTTGATTGGCATGCTTCCGGTGGTGATGTAAATGAACCAATGGATATGAATGATTTTTATATGAATAACCAAGGTATGTCTTTTGGACAAGACGAAGAACAACATGGAGAAGAAGAGGAAGAAGAAGAAGAAAAGAAAGTAGATCTTTCCGATTTAGAATAAAAATAATTTATTTTCTCATTACCCTTCTTATTAATTTATAAACGGCTGGAGTAAGAGCAATGGTAATTGCAAACCTTAAAGGTTCTGTAAATTTAGTTAAAACCCAAGCAACAGCAAAGTTAGCATATTGAGAAGATTTCTGTAAATCACTTGTATCTATCCACTTATCAAAACCCTTTTCATGTAACCATAAAAGAACACTCTTTGTGTTTAATAAGCCTTGTTGTAAAAGTAAGAATAATAAACCTAATGTTAAAAAGTAAACTCCAAAATATACGGCAACTCCAAGTAAACCATATCTTTTAATAAATCTTTTAACTTTAGCTAATAATCCTTCTTGTTGACGTATTTCTTCTTCAGTGGTCTCAATTATTAAAATTTCTTGTTCTGGACTCAATTTAATTTCTTGTTGTTTAAGAAGTTCAATTGGTTGGTCAATTAAGATTTTATGTAATTTTCCTTTATAATCACTTCTTATTTCTTTAATTTCATCAGCGACTGCTGTTTGTCTATCAATTTTACAAATAAGATCATGATCATCTAATAAATCACCTTCTTTTTTATGCCATTCTATAAGACAAGTACTATTCTTAGTGAGAGCAGGTGCTTTAATTGTAATATATTTAATTTGTTTTAATTCTTCATTAATTGGTTTAGTAGTGGTATTATTGTTAACAATATTTTTAACATGAAAATATCTCCTATTATTATTTTTTAATAAAAAACAAAAATTATTATTCAACTTTTTTAAAAATACATTATTTCCAACTTTTAGTGAATTCTTTAATAAAACCTGGCTCATATTAAAGAGATGTTTATTACAATTTTTATTTGTTATGAATTTCTTTGTACCAAGTGATAGACTCATTTTTTAATTTTTTTTGAAATCTAAATTTTTAAATTCTTTTTCACACCGCTAGTCAATCAAAAGCTTTTTGTACGGTAATGCTGCTATCCCGAGGGTTAGATTAACTCAAATTGATTAATAGTAAAGTATTAAAAGTGGTTTTTAATTAACCTAGCTTAAAAGGATTGTTGTAATTTTTATTGTTCTTTGTTTGTTTCTTGTTGTTCTTCAGAAGTTGTTGTTGGTTTAGGTCGTTTTCTACTTTCTCTTCTTTCTATACTAGAAATTTGTTCTTCAATTCCCTTTATCGTTACACTTGAATCTAAATTTGCTTCTACTTGTTTTTTATTTAATCTTAAACGGTATCCTTCTGGATTTTGTAATTCTTCTGTTTGTTCTTTATTCTTTTCTTCGTTCACTTTACTTTCCGTTGAATTATTATTTTCTTCAATAGTAGGTTGTTCTTCTTTCACTCCTTGAACAATTTGTAAAGTAATAAAGCTAGCGGCTTCATTAGCTTGTTTAATTAAATCTTTTATTCTTCCTTCATCTTTTTCAAATTTATTTCTTTCAAATTCTTGTCTAATTTGTCTTTTTGAAAGAGTTAACATTCTACTATCTCCACGGAATGCATAACTTCTTGCTCTGAGTAAAAGCAAATAAGATTTTAAAACTTCGGAGCGAAGTGAAGACATTTTAAAAAAATTAATAAATAATAATTCACAATAAAGTGATACCCAAATAACAACAATTAGATAAAACAATTAATTAAATGGGTTGGATGTAATTCAGTTATTTATTGGAAACAAATATTTAATATTTTTCAAAATTAAACCTTTTCAAACTTATTGTTGTCTATAAAAAAGTTATTCTCTTTAAATTTCGGAAATTCAAAAAAACTGTCTACTCCCTCAATTTTTAAATAATGATTCACATTGATCACACTAAAATTCAATTCTCCTAAGTTATGTAACTAATTATCATTAAGAAGTACTTGAACAAGAAGAAAGAGAATCACTTTCTTCTAATTCCATACGGTAAAGAGAATATCTTCTATTGTTTTCTTCATGCACCTTCTTTTCAAATGAAAAATATCCACAAATATCTCCAAGTTGCTTTTCACTATCTTTAAATATTCCACTGACTATCAAGATGAAGGTAACAGTAAATAATCCAAACATAATAACAAAGTCAAATGCATTTAGATGAGACATTGTTTTGGTGGTATGTTTTGTTTATTTTTTTCGATTTCGGTTTTTGAAAATTATTGCGGCTAAAAGTACTTTTTGCTGCTTTCCTTTTGGACTTTTGACCATTTTTTGTTTGTTCACTTACATACAGGGAGGATTCCCCACAAAAACAGCTTTTGGACTCTGGGGGATTTTGAAAATAGTTTATCACTAAAAATTTTTGATCGCCTTCCGTGGGGCTCGAACCCACGACCGTTGGGTTAAAAGCCCAACGCTCTACCGACTGAGCTAGGGAGGCTCGATAGTTTCCAATTGCCAAGGATTTTTCTGCAAAACAATAAAGAGAAAGTCTTTTGTGTGTGTACTTCATTTAAACGACTGAAAATGTGGTACTGTTTGTTTGCTTGGTTCCAAAATAATTTGTTTTAAACTTCTTTTGTTCAAGTTGACCAAAACAAAAAATCACCAGATTCTTCTAGACTGGCTATTTTAATAACGTGGATAACAGGCGTTTACATTAAACCTACATCGCCAATGTGGGTGCAATAAATTATCCCTTATCCTCCAAATAAAATATTAATAACCATGGGTCTAAAATAACAAAATATTGTTAGTTTTACACAATCTCTAGTTCTGAAATACATTTACTTTAAGAAATACATCTTACACCTGAGGACAGTCTCTTTTTTTGTTGTTCGATATTGAATCGTTATCCACGAAACATTGTACCCCTCCGCCAGGATTTTAAGGAAAGTATGAAAACTCTAAATCATAATTACATAATCATAAAAAATTACTTTATTCACAATGTATTATTTGACAACAAACGATTTATTTGTCATGCTGTTTTTATTTTCAATAACTTTTTACGTTATCGCTAGTGACTGTTTTAAAAAGAGTGAAAAACAACTTGGAGACTGTCAATACTATTTGCAACTGAAAAGAAGATGTGATACGCAATGTGACAGAGATCTATTTTGTTTATTAGAAAGAAATAAAGGCGAACAACAGTCTGTAAGCGACGACAACACCCTCAGTTAAACACTTTCATTTGTAAACCACGATAGACTAGAACCAACAACAAAAGAACCTGTACATTACATGGAACGCTTTAACGACTACAATCTTTAAATCTTGCGAAGTCTACTTGTACTTTAAATAAATTTGAAGAAAAAACAAAAAATTTTGCGAGTTTAAATAAATTTATTTACAAAAATTGTACAAATTATTCTTCTATTACAACGTTGGTTACACATCTAAGAAAAATCATTATTATTGTGAAGAAGTACAACGCCAAACACTATAATCAAATACATTTTGATTATTTAAAATTTCAACTTCACCAAATATATTAAGCTTTGCAACATAATCTTTTGCCTCAATTAATCTAGCAAAGTTCTTATTTTGTGAATAAGTTGAAACCTTATAAGTATATCTTGATTGTGAATCTCCCCAAATGTCATAAGGTAAATTTCCATCAAATCCACTACTTTTATAACTAATATTATTTTCATTTGGATTATAAACTGCCCAATAAACCATTCTATTTAAACCATAAGTATATTGCCAAATATTTTGTAATCTTTGACAAGTGATTTCAAAACTTGCTGGAGCATCAGGATAGTTAAATTTTACTTGATAACTATCAACTGTTAAATCACCATTCTGATTTGTAACATAATTATTAAAAATTATACTTTTAAATCTACCCTTTTCATCATAAACATCTACCCTTTCTTTTTTATTTCTATAATCATAATAATAAGTGACATTTACAAAACTTAATGAATCACTACCATAAGTAACGTTAGCTTTAAATGCTTTAAAAGCTAATGGTAACCTTGGCATTGTTCTTTGTTGATTAGAATAAGGATTTTGTTGATTTCCATTGTAAGGATTCTGTTGTTGATTACCACCATAAGGATTTTGTTGATTATTATTAATACCATATGGATCTTGTTGTAAAAGAAAATCTCTACCGTATAGTTGTTGTTGTTGTTGACAAGTACACCATTGTATTAAAAGAACGAATACTATACTTAATAGTATAAAGATAGAATAATAATGATTACTGGTAAAATTACTATTAACACTACTTGCTAATTTCATTTTGATTTGTTGTTTTTTTTTCTGGAAAGTTACTTCTTGTTGTTTTTTTAAGTTATAAAAAGATAAATGTTAAAATACTTCATATGGTAATGGATTAGTTCTTGTTTTAAAAAAATAAATTTAATGAAAAGGAATTAATACAAATAGAATTACAAAAATAGTAAAAATTACATAATTATCACGTAATTGACTTTACAATTATATATTAATATAACGTTTAACATCATTACAATAAAAATTTAATCTTTCAGCATAACCACTAAAATTTTTAGCAAGTAATTCAATTTTAGATTTAGTTTCATAATTTAAATGAAAATTATTAATTTCTGATGATTCTTCTAAATTTATAAAAGATTTTAATTTTTTAATACTTTCAAACATATTATTCCAATGATCTAATTCTAAATTTAAACTTTTTGTAATCTCTGAATAAATATATTTACACATTTCAAATCCTTCATCATTTGTTAAGAAATTATTTATATAAATTAACCATCTCATTGTAAATAACATATTTGTTTTTTGTAAATTAATTGGTATACTAAAAAGGATATTATTATTTTCTAAATTACCATTTTCTAAAAAGGAAATTGATTGTAATTCTAATTGAAAATTATTTGCAATTGCTTTTCTTGTTTCAAAATTTGGAAAATTAAATTTTTGTAAATTATATTTATTTATAAATTTATCTGAAATTATAAAATTAAACATTTTAAAATAATTTAAAGTATCAGGTGTTAAAAAACTTAATTCACTTAAATATCCTAAAATAGACAATGGTAATAAATAATAATTTATATATTTTTTAATTTTTAAATAATTATCATCTATTTTTATAATTTCTTTATTTTCTAAAATAAAATTCATCATTATAAATTCTTCAAATAAAATTCTTGTTGTTTTAATTATTTGTTTTAATTGTTCAATTTTATCTTTTCCTAAATTTATATCATTTTCTAATAAATTTAATAAATTTAAAAGTTTTACAAAATTTTTTTCAATTAAACAATTTTTAATTTCAATAAATTTTTCTGAAATTTTTTCAAAAATATTTAACATTTCAAAACAATGTAAAGTACAATTTCTTAAACATAAATAACATTCTTCATTTTCTTTTTGTAATTTTTGTAAACTTTTAAGATTTTGTAAAATTGAAATTTCTCTTTCTTTTGGAAAATTTTCAAACATTTCACAACATTCTTTATACATCATCATTCTTAAAATTATTATTGTAAATTATTTATTGTAAACTATTATACTTACCTTGGGTATTGTATCATTTTATTGTATTGTAAAAATTCATTACAAAAATTCATTAAAATTTTATTCCAATCTTTTTGTAAAATATTTTCATTATTTATATTTTTAATATTTAAACTTTCTAAATTTAAAAACCACATTCCTTTTGGTTGATCATTTGAAAATTTAGTATTTTGTAAACTATTTTGTAAATTTTTCTTTTCTTTTACAATATTTAAATATTTACCAAATATTTGATCATTTGTAGTTCTTTTAATAGATTTTCTAAAAAAGGAATAAATAAACTGACAACATTGTAAATCTTGTAAAATAATTGGATTATTTAATAAATTTTCAAAATAATTTTGTAATTCTTTTTTCCTTTTTAAAATATTTTCTTCTTTAAAATTACCAAATAATATTTTCTTTGGAAAATTTAAATTCTTTAAATTTTTATTAATTAATATTAAATTTTGATGTAAATATAATATTTCACTATATCTTTTAATTATAACTGTATTTTCTTTACAACCTTTATAAGAACATGAAATTATATAATTTATAAATTTATCATCATTTAAAGTTTCTATTTGATAATCAATAATTTCTAATTGTAAATTCATTTAATTGTTTATTAATAAATGTTTATATGAATAGAAGAAGAAGCTTAGTTATGGATCTACTAGTAATTGCCGGCAGCAGTGATGTATTCTTTGAAAAGATTTTTGATTTCGGAAAATGATATTTTTTTTGTTAAAGAATGACTGAATGAGTGACATTGAAAGTCTTTGAATGGTACTTAATAAGGTAGTAATTTCAGTGTGACATGATCTGTGAAAATGGAATAATTTGAAATTTGTAGGTAATTCAATGGAATGATAAAAATTAAAAATGTAAGATAATGTGTTTTATCTACAACCACTTAAAGATATTAAAATCCAAGAAAGAAACGCTAAGGAATGTCTTGATTCGATAGACCACTTTCAGATTTTAATAATTAATTTTTAACATCCAATAATGAATTCCGATAGAATTAAACTTTCAAAGTATAAATACATCAAGGAGCATTAAATTTTAATGCAAAAAATTTCCATCACCAAATTTTAACTTCCCGCTCATTTCTCTACATCAAAAAACATACATCATTTCTTCTTACTATAAATACATTAAATACTATTAGGTACATTATGTAATACACAAAAAAAAAGAATTAATTATCTGCTAAACAAACAGTTAAATAACATTGAACTACCTTAATTAATAATATCATTACTACTATTATAATACTTTAATTACAACAACAATATGAATAACATTACCGCTTCACTTTTCTTTCTCATTATTTTCTTTCTCTCCTTCCACATTACCTTTATTTACTCTTTTGAATGGTCTAGCTTTCTTGGTGTTAGTTCCAATAATAATAACAATGGAAATGAAATTATTGAAAAGGGTAAAAATCAATTAATGAAATTTCAAGAACAATCACAATGGTCACCTTGTTGGAAAGAACAAATTACAACATTATTAAAAGATTGTCAAGAATTAAAACAAAATGAATTAAAACGTACAAAATTAGCAATTCATTTAACAAATTGTCATTTACAAAAAAGTGGATTATCAACTTATAAATGTACAAATGAAATGTCAATTAAAGAATGTACAAAAGATATGATTTCATCTACAATTGCATTTAATACTTATACAGAGTTTACAACACATGTTGATAATATTTGTTATTTTATACAAAGTGAATTAATTGATGAAAATTTAAATTTATTAATTAGAAATTTATTAAATGAAAGTTTACAATTATCACAAGATTTAAATTTATTAAATTTAGAAAGTAAAAAAATTAATTTAAATTTAATTACAATTAAAGAAAATAATAAAGATTTATTAGATGAACAATTATTAATTAAAAATGAATTTATAAATTTTAAAGAATTAGAAAATGAATTTTTTAAAAATTTACAAAAAGATTTTTTACAAATTTCTTCTTTAAGTAATATTTTAAATATTGAAATGAAAAGAATTTTAAATGAACAAGAAGAACAACGTAAATATACAATTACATTTTTTAATGAAATTAAAGATAATAATAAATATATAAATGAATATATTACAATAAATTTAAATCTATATAAGGAGATTTTAAATACACAAAATAATGTTAAAGAAAGTATTGTAATGATAAATGATAAACAATTAAAATTAAATAATCAAATGGATCAATCATTACAAAATCAAGTTAACTTAATAAATTTACAAAATGATTTAAATATTTTACAATCAAAATTAAAGAATTTAACTAAAAAGAAATTTAATTTTTTAAAAATTAAATCAAATGAATTAAAGAGTCAATTAAATGAAAGTTTACAAAATCAATTTAGTTTATTAAAAAATCAAAAAGAATCTGAAAAATATTTTTTAAATTTAATTTTACAACAAGATAATTTATTTAAAAATACAGAAAAGAATTTACAAGTTTTATTAACATATATAGAAGATGCAACTAAATATGTAAATAAACAAAAAGAAGAAACTGATAAAATCTTTACAACAATTGAAAAGGTTTTAAATTTTAATACAAATTTATTAAGTGAATTTTTAGATATTAAATCAATTTTTTATTATTTAATTACAATTTTATTTACATATTTATTAACAAATACAAAATATACAAATAATGCAAGAATATTTATTTATTTTATTTTTTCTTTAAATTTTATAATTGAAAAGTTTGTAATTGGAAAATTAAATTTAAATTTAAATGATTATTATTTTTATGTAAATATAGTTAGATATTTAAGTACCTTTTTAAGTTTTTTAATTTTATTTTTATGTTATTATTTTTATAAAGATTACAATGAATTAAATTATAATTTATTAAATAATATGAAAGTTGAATTAAATCAATTAAAAGATTTACAAAAAGCCACATTTTCAGAATTAAATGAATTTAAAAATAATTATAATTCTAATAATTACAATAATAATTACAATGATGATAGAAATTGTGGAATGATGGACCATTACAAAATTAAAAAAGGAAATTTAATGATGAGAACTAAAAATGTTTATAATGTAAATAAATCAGAAGAGAAAATGAAACAATTAAAACAACATTTAAAACCAATTCCTAGAATAGTAATTGACACTTATTAATAAATTCTCTAGTTTCCACAAAACACTTGCCTTTGTCATCATGTAGTCCTCTGCTCTGTGTTAGGGATAGAAACACACCACCCACAAGTCCCCAACAACATTTTAAAATAATTTTTCAAAAAAAAAATAATGAAAAGTAGATTACCTTCTGTCCCAAAGTATGAAATAATAAAATCAATCGGAAAAGGAGGTCAAGGAGGTGTTTTCTTATGTAAATTAAAAGAAGTAGAAAATTATCAAAATAAATATTTAGCTTTAAAAAAAATTTATTGTAAAAACATTTCCGAATTAAATATAGCTCTACAAGAAGCTCAATCTGTATTTCATTTAAATCATTTTCATATTGTTAAATGTCATAGTTTTTTTATTGAAAGAGAAGAAAATAAATTATTAACATCAAATGATCTTGATAATAAATTAACTATTGACAAGGAATGTGTTTGTATCTTATATGAATATTGTGAAAAGGGAAATTTACACGAATTAATTTATGCAAAGAGGAAATTAGGAAAAATAATTGAAAAGGAAAAATTAATAAAATGGTTTAGTGAGATAGTTCAGGGAATTTCTTATTGTCACTCAAAACGTATTTGTCATCGTGATTTAAAACCTGCAAATATCTTTTTAATTAATGATCATTGGAATATGGATCAAACATCAAATGAAGAAAAAGATAATAAACCAATTCATAATCATTTTAGTATAAAAATTGGAGATTTTGGATTTGCAAAATTATTAGAAGAAAATCAAAATGAAATGAGTACTATTTTAGGTACGCAACATTATTTATCTCCAGAAATTAGACAACATCAATCCTATTCAATGAAAGTTGATATTTGGGGATTAGGTTGTATTTTATTAGATTTATTATTACCAAAAACTTTTGATTATTCTTATGAATGGGCATTGAATGGAGGGAAAACAATAAAAGAATTAATTGAACAAAGATATAAAGATGATTCTAATGATTTATTGGAATTGGTGGAATTGATAATGAAATTAGATCCAGAAGAAAGACCTGATGCTAGTGACATTTTGAAATTTTTACAAAATCATTTTACCAACAATGTAAAGAATGAAATTTACAATAATAATGAGATAGATGATAATGATGATAAACAATTATTAATTAAGAAATTAAAACATTTAGAATGTAGATTAGTAGAATTTGAAGAATTATTATTACTAAAAGATCAAGAATTATTTTTTATTTCTCATCCAGAAATTAATCCGTCCTTTTCATTATTAAATAATAATTCACAAGATAATAGTGGAAATTCATCTTCTGGATCTTCTTCATCTTTTAATAATCGTATTGAAGGAATTAAAGGATTTTTAGGTTTAAGTGTTGAATCATCGACACAAGAATCGAATAATAATCCACCGATTTCTAATTATCGTTGGATTTCTCAAAAAGATATTAAAGTAGATACAACAATGAAAGAGGTACTTGGCTCACTTTTTAGAATAGTATTTGGAACTTTAAAGTTAAACAATTATCCTTCTTTAATTAATAATAATCAGAGTGGTAATAATGAAATTAAGGTTGCAATTAAATATTTTAAATCAAACATAGTTAAACAATCGCCTATTCAATTCAAATTGTCATCAGTCAATTATGAATTTACAAGTGCTATTGAACATCCATATATTGAAAGAGTATATGGAGTAATGAAAGGAAGTAATAATACTTATGCAATTATTACAGAAGCATGTTTAGGTGATTCATTATCAAAAGTTTTATTAAATAATAATATTAGATTATCTCTTTTCCAGAAAGTTGAATATTGTTTTGGAATATCAAGTGCTATATTATTCATATTTGAAAAAGGTAAAAATATTGGACTATTTAATGAACAAGTAATATTAGTAAGTTGATTGTAAATTTTTGGTTTTCGGTTGACTGTAAATTGATAAATAGTTAAATGAAGATTATAGTTCTATAAAATTGACGACACTGCATACTTGTTGTGACATAACAGGAATTGATGTTGAATTAATTAAAATTAATACAACCATACAGAAATTAGGAAAAATATTTTGGTATATTTTAACAAGAAATTTAGAATTTACAATTTATCAACAATATTCAACATCTGATTTTTCAGATATCAACCAAATTATGGAAAGATTTTGTTTAAAGAAAGAGACAGAAAAATATATTATAGAATATTTGGAAATTATTAAATTATGTAATTTGACAAATGCCAACAAACAAACTTGTAAAACAATTGTTTATAGATTTGGAAAATTAAAAGAGTTATTAAAAAAGGAAAATTTATATTTATAATTTATTCATTAATAATCACAATTACAATATTGGAAAACAATAATACATGTATTACTAATTGTGAAAAAGATAATTTTTATAAAATAACTCAAAGTACTAGTTTTTTATTTGTGTTGATTTATTGATCCAGGAGGCGTTTATTAAGGCAAAACTTACTGAAAAAAATGAAACATTTTCTTACTCCTGACATTCTTTCCGTAATTGCTGGCTTTTTACATCCTTAACGTAAAGGATTATTTAAATCTATTTCAGATTAATAAAAATGTTTACGAAAATACATTAAACGGTAAATATTTCATTTTGGATAATGAGCTATTTAAGGAACATACTTTCTCGTTATCTGAAAACCTACCTAAATATATATTTAATTTAAAATATTTAAGAGTAAATAATGAAGATGAAGATAACGATTTAAGTTTGCTATCTGTCTTTAAATACCTTACGTATTTATATATCACAAATATACCAGAAAATTTTATTTTTACTGATCTACCGTTAACAGAAATATTTATTGAGAGCAGTACTTTACACAAAAATACTTTAATTCTTTTAAAACAGTTAAAATATTTAAGTTTATACGAATGTAACGTAAATGATGAATGTATAAATTATTTAAACAAATTACAAGGACTTTCAATGAATTATTGTGAAATATTTACTGGAATTTGCTTGTGAACTGACATCTTTAGATGTTTCAACTTCTTTTAAGGACAGTAATTTTACAAAATATATAGAAAAGTTAATCAATTTGAAAAAGTTGCAACTGAACTGCAAATTCGAATATAACTACAACTTTTTAAAGAAATTAACAAATTTAGAAGAATTTGAAATTTACTCTCAAAAAATTAGAAAAGGAGATTTTAATAACTTAAAGAATTTACAAAAATTAAGTATAACTAGAAATTCATTTATTAGTGATGATGACTTTAATTTTCTGATGAATCTTAAAGTGTTAAAAATCAATAAGGCACCTTCTATTGTTGGAAATTTTTAGAAGTTAATTAATTGCACTTAATTACCGAATGTTTATTACAATCACCAAATTTAAAATCGTTAATCATCAGCAATAACGAAAACATAAATGATAATTATTTAGCAAATTTAAAAAATTTAACACATTTTTGATATTTGTAGTTGTAAAAACGTTACTGGAAGAAGTTTTAAAAATTTACAAAATTTAGTAGAATTAAATATTAGTGACACTATATTAGAGGAATTATATTTAGAAAATTTGATTCATACCAGAATTAAGAAAAAATTAAATTTGTTAAAAACGGAGAAGGGTATTTAATAATTTTAACAAACAATAATTCCATTTATGGTTATGGAACAAATGTACAAGGACAGTTAGGAATTAAAAAAACCCAACTTTTTTTTAATGAAATAACAGAAATTAATTTTAAGAATGTTGAAGATTTACAATGTGGGATAAATCATACTTTATTATTAGATATATTTGGAAATATTTTTACAACAGGTAATAATTTTTATGGTCAATTAGGATTAAACGATACTGAAGATAAAAAAGAATTTACAAAAGTTGAATTACCCTTTAAAGTAATTCAAATCCATGCAGATAATCATTTTTCATTTATCATAAATGAATTCAATGAGCTATTTGGAGCTGGATATAATAAAGAAGGACAATTAGGATTAGGTTCAACCAGCACTGTTAAAATATTTACCAAAGTTGTAATTAATGAATTTAAAATCAATAAGTTTTGGGTTTCTTATAATGAATGTTCATTCGTTTCAGATGAAAATAATGTTTATATTAGTGGAGGGAAGTCTTGTGATGTTCATCAGTATTTTAATATTTCTTCTCAAATAAGTGATTACGAAAATACGAAAATTATAACTAAATTTACAAAAATAAATTGCTTTGAAAAGAAAGAAAAATATATTCAAGTATTACCTCTTGAAGAAATGACAGTTATTTTGTCGAGTAATTATAAAATAAATTATCAAGAAGAGAATGAGGTGGGATTGAAGTATTTAAAATCTTTACAAAGAAATCAATTGGTTGATATTAATATTGTTTGTAATGAAATATTTATAAATGATTAAATTATTTTCTGTTAAAATTAAAAACTATTGTAAATTGATACCAGTTCATTTTAATAGTTGACCAATCACAATTGTCATGTGATTTGAGTGTTTATTTCTTCTTTTTAGACCATTTCAATAAATCCTTTTCCCAATATCTTTCTGCAGGTGGATTTCCTCTAGTGTAAGGTACTAAAAGAGGAATAACTCCTTTCTTTTCTAAATCTCCAGCAGTTAATCCATAATAATTTTTGGCATCTGTCTTTGTTACAATTTTCGCATCATTAAAACATTTTCTACAAAAGTAACATTTAGCTGGAGAAAAGTAAGAAATGAAAGGATCAAAAGCAATACCACAATTTCCACATGATAATTCACAAAATAGTTCAATAAATACTAAATACCAATCAATATCATATTTTAAATCTTCTAATTCATTTAAATTAGTAATTTCATTAGTAATAGATAATAAAGAACGTTCTTTTAAATTATTTATAATTTTAATTAATTCTAAATTAAAAGCATCCAATCTCTCCTTGTCGTTGTCAAATGTTAATAGTTCTCTATATCTTTCCATTTGATCCATATACGCATGATATTGTGTATATTTAACTCCAAAATTATTTAAATATTTCCAATAAATAATATCTTTCCATAAATTTTTACAATTTATATTATTTCTATTTAATATTAAATTATAAAAATCTTTATTAATTAAACTAAAATTAGAAACTAAATCAATAATAAATGATTTATCATTTGTGTCACGTAAATAACTAAAAATTAATGACCAAATCTCTAAAGGTAAATTTAATGGATTATTTGTATTTCCACAATCAACAACAATTATTGATTCTTTATCATCTTCTTTTGTAACTTCTACTTTTCTTTTTTTAGTATTATTATCTTCATCATGTGTCATAAAATATTCTTCTAAAATTGGTGTTTCACGAATTCTATTATGTTTTAATTTCCAAGCTTTTTTCCATTCTTCAATTTTTTCTAAAACATTTGTTTTTTGTGAGTCACTTAAATCTTTCCATTGACTTTTTTTATAAGCTGAGAACATGTGTTCATGAGGTTCGAAATGTGGTTCAAAACAATCTAAATGATAATTAGAAGCTCCACTCATTTGAGCAGAATCTGTAATTTTAATATCTTTCTTTTTTATTGGTTCACCACATTCTGTGCAATTAGAATTACGCTAATTGTTGATGAAATTGTGTCAATAAGAATTTAAACGTTTGAAAATTTTTAACAAAAAACAAACCTTGACAATAGTTAGAGTTAAAGGCATATTTTTTTTGATTTTTAATTTTTTTTCTAAATGTCAAAATTCCAGAAACCAAAAGAAACCAACATTTGGCAAAATCTTGAAAATTAAAAAATTAAAAAAATGAAATCCATTACAAAATTAAATGGTTTTAAGTTACACAATTCATTAAAAGTGTATAAAATTAATAATTATTTTCAACAACAACAAACCATTTCAACAACAACACATCGTAATTTCATCTTTAATCCTTTCGGAAATTCTGACACTAATCAACATAATAGTAAAGGAGGTAATGGAATAAAATATGTAGAACAAAGAATAATAGGTTATTCACAAAAACAAGTATTTGATGTAGTTTCAAATGTAAATAATTATAAAAACTTTCTTCCTCATGTAAATGATTCAAAAACTTCATCTATGAAACCAATTTCCGATAAACCTGATAAAGATGGATTAATTGAATATAAAACTGAAGGTAGCTTAACTGTTGGGTTTTCACCATTTACAGAGACTTATGTATCTAATGTTTTTCTTAAAAGTCCAGTAAGTGTGAAAGCTATTTCCGAAAACACAAAACTTTTTAATAGATTAGTTAATCATTGGACAATGGCTGAAGGACCTTCTGATAATACTTGTAGATTAACATTTCAAGTGGATTTTGAGTTTGCTTCTAAATGGTATCAAACTGTTGCTAATATGTTTTTCAATTTTTGTAAGTTTTTATAATTTATTATTAATATTGAAATTATTTATTATTTAATAATAGTGGTGAAGGATATGACAGATGCATTTGAAAAGGAAATGTTGAAACAATATGGACCTCCTTCTCAAATTACAAAGAAAGTTTATTCTACTCAAAAACAATGTTAATGTAAATATTAACTAAGCACTACTTCTTCTAGGGAAAATGAAACAATTGGGCCTATTTACGCTTCACTTCAAACCAGCAAGCAAAATAAAGCGAGGCGAGTTTTTGTCAAGTGATTACGCGTTGTAACAGCAAGCTCATTTCTTGGAATTGAAAGTTTGAAATCCTGGAAATATCGCGTTTATTGCGAGTCCTAATTTTGCCAAAACTCCTTAAAAAATTAATCAAAAAAAATTGAATAACAAATCACTTCAATGAGAAGTGAAAATAACCCTTCGCTTATGAACTTTTAAAAAACATCAATAAAATCAATTAATAACATCATGTATTCATCTTATTTTAATAATAAAGTAACTAATAATAGTAGTAATCCACCAACTCCTTCAAAATTAAGTACAAGTAATCAAAGTAATTATAGCCTTTATAGTAATAATAGTTCGTCAGCTTATAGTACTTCAGTGGTTAGTATGAGTTCCAGTACAACACAAGGAACAGTAGCTAACTCCGACCCATTATTAGAGACAACAAATACTGAAGATATACTTAATGCAGAACATAAAGTATTATATTCAAATAGTATTAATATCTGTCCGATACAAGAAAGAAAAGCGGGTGGATCAGGATTGAATGCATTATCAGCATCACCTGATTCAAGACTTATCGCTGTTGGAGGTAGAAAACTATTTCGAATCGTTCGAGCAGTGTTTGCCGAAGATGAGAAAAAGTTTAAACTAGATATTCCTATTACTATCTACAATTCAGGAAAGAAAAGTATGGACTTTGCCGTTGTTGATTTAAAGTGGCATCCTACTGCATCTAACCTAATTGCAAGTGCTCCACCAAATGGTAAAGTAATTCTTTGGCAAATTAATTCTAGTTCTAGAAATGGTAGAATTGTAAGTCGATTTAGTGGACATGAATGTACAGTCAATTCAATTTGTTGGCAACCTAATCAAGAGAATAATTTATTAAGTGGTAGTTTAGATCATACAGTTAAATTATGGGATAAAAGACAAAATGGAGACAATTCTGCACTTACTTTTAATTGTGGTTCTGTTGTTCGTTCTGTAAAATGTAATCCTTTTTATAATCATGTTTTTGCTTCAGCAACTGATGGAGGAGATTTTCAAGTTTGGGATATAAGAAAGCCAAATGTTTTTCAAAGAAGAGTACCTGCACATAATGGTTTAATTATATCTTTAGATTGGCATCCAAAGAAAGGTAGTATCATTGCAACTGGAGGTTGTAGAGATCGTATAATTAAGGTTTGGGATTTAAATGATGCAAAGAAACCAATATCAACTGTTCAAACAATTGCTAGTATTGGTAAAATTGCTTGGAGACCTGGAGATTACAATACTCATTTGGCAAGTTGTGCAAAGAATGATGTTAGTTCTACTTCGAATATTAATTTGTGGGATTTAAATTCACGATACGTTCCTTTATTAAATTTCACTGGACAAAGAGCAGATGTGACTGATATTGGATGGATGAATAATTATCCAAATCTGATGATGAGTTGTTCTAAAGATTCTACTTTTATGATTCATACAATATATGAATCTGAATATGAAAAGGAAGATTTGCCAACAACTGCATTGAATTGGAATATTAATAATGAACTAATTTATGTAAATGATGATATTGATAGAGGACAACAACAACGATATAAAACTATTCTAGAAACGGTGGCAGAAAATCCTCCTTCTGTTAAAAAACAATTAAATAGAGAAGCTGCAGTATTTCACTTTAAAGAACAGCATATAGATAGAAATATTAATGTAATTAAAAGTGTGGATCAAAATGATCCATTATTTGCAGATGCAGATGTTTCTAGAATTAAGTATTTAGCTGAGAACTATTTACTGTTTGGAGATGATTCTTTTGCTCAGAAATGTGACAGAAACGCTTACGTTGCAGCAACTATTCAAAATTATCCTTTAGAGAAGCTTTGGAAAATTGTTAAGGAATTACATGAGAAAGTAGAAGATAACGAACCTACAGAAGAAACTTCTGAGGAAGAGGACGAAAAAGACAAAATGGAATTATCAAATAATAGTGAACATGATGAGTTTATCTTATCTAATAGTAATAATAGCAATAATTTATTTAGCGATAATGAAAAATATTTATTTTCTAGTGAAGACAATTTTGAACCAATGTCGGAACTAAACGTTTTTCCTTCTAAAGGGGTACTTTATTCGCCCATTAATAATAGAGTAAATAGTGATACCTTTTCACCTGAAGAACCCCTAACTGAGAGTCAAACAAAAATTCCACTGAGAAGAAAAACAAAAGAATTAGAGTCTACGTATGATTTTCCACCGCCACCTAAGCTTTGTATGGTTTCTGAAGATAAAAAGCTTCCTACGAGGATACAATCTTTTGATGATTTGGATGGTACAACAACTGTGAATAAGACACAAAGTAATGAATTGGAAAGTTTGTATGAATCTACTGTACAAGAAACGATTGAGTATTATGCTGAACTAGGGGATATTCAAACATGTGTAACATTAATTGAAGTTTTAGATAAAAAACAAGATATGAGTGGGGAAAGAGAATTACAATGGTATTTAAGCTATATTGAATTATTAAATAGACACAAGCTCTTTACTTGCTCTAATGAAATAATTAATGGATGTTCTAATATAGAAATACATAATTTAAATAAGCATTCTACACATGTAAGAACAAGCTGTGGGAAATGTGATAGTGTTTTGCAATATACAGATACAGTTTGTAGGAAATGTGGAAGTAGAACAAATACTTGTGAAATTTGTCATTTACCAGTTGATGGTCTGTATTTTTGGTGTCAACGTTGTGGTAGAGGCGGCCATCTTCATCATATGATGGATTGGTTTAATAAGTACAAACATTGTCCAGTTTGTTTAACCCATGTTAGTAAATTACAAACATTAACATAATAAGATTTTTTTAATACTGCAGTAAATAATATTATTTGTAACATTTGGCGCCAAACACTTTTACACCTATTGGGTTGCTTTAAATTGGGAACTGTAGAAGAGTCTCCAACTACAAAAAAATATCTCAACAACATGTCTAATCCAAACATTGAAAATCTTACTGAAGACCAAATTGCTGAATTCAAAGAAGCTTTCTCTCTTTTTGATAAGGATGGTGATGGAACTATTACTACCAGTGAATTAGGTACAGTTATGAGATCCTTAGGTCAAAATCCATCTGAGGCTGAATTACAAGATATGATCAACGAAGTTGATGCTGATGGTAATGGAACTATTGATTTTACTGAATTCTTGCAAATGATGGCAAAGAAGATGAAGGACTCTGATAATGAAGATGAAATTTTAGAGGCATTTAAGGTTTTCGATAAGGACGGAAATGGATTTATTTCTGCTCAAGAACTCAGACATGTAATGTGTAATTTAGGAGAAAAACTTACTGATGAAGAAGTAGATGAAATGATTAGAGAAGCAGATATTGATGGAGATGGTCAAATTAACTATCAAGAATTTGTTAGGCTAATGCACTCTCAAAAGTAAACGCTAAGTATGTAATATCTTACCTTGTACAAATAAAAGAATACTTGCCTCACTTCATCGGAACTAAAAATTATTTTGTTTTATTGGGATTTATTAACAATTGCTTGAGCCCCAATATACCCAATTACTTTTAAAATGTCTTTATCAGTGCTTATAACTACTGATAACGCCTTATCTGCATGAATGTTTAAACGAGTAGAGAGTTTAATAGATCTTTTTTCTAATCTATCCCTTAGTGTGACATCGTCAGCTAAAACCTTTGTGGATACAATCATAATATTCTTTTTCAAAGCTTCTATATACTCATTACTAATTTCAATGAGTTGTGAATAAAGGAAAAGTAAATAATCTCTTAGAACACTAGCTATTGTTATCATACTATCATCTACTGTTTTTTCTTCATTCTTCCAAATGTCAGGTAATCCTGTTTTATTTTCCAACAAATGTTGAACCAATATTAAAATCTATTAAATTAAATAAATTATAAAAACTAATGAGATGAATAATATTACTTACGTGACCAGTTGCAAGAGCAGATATTTTTGCTAATGATCTATAACATTCTGCTTTACCTTTTTCTAACATTAATAAAGCAGTTTGAATAGATTCTTCTTTGGTTGACAAACCAGATAATATTTCTTCTAAATTATCATAAACAGCAATGGAAGCTTGTTTAGATTCTGTTACTAATTGAATAATTTCTTTTCCAATATTTGTTTTCAAAATATATCCAAAGCTTTCCTTCTTTTCTTCAACTTCTTTTGTACTAAATTGAGCAGAATCTAATAAAATTTCTTCTAATTCTCTTAAAAACTCTAATAAATTGTAAAAATCAAATTAAAATAAATTAAAACATACTTTCAATCTTTTCTCTTTCTTCATCAGTTCTATTTTCCATAAATGCAGTAAGATTTACATTACATTGTTGACTTAATTTTGAAATTTGTTGTAAATGTTTTAATCCTTCAAATTCAATAAATAATTCTTTAAAATTAACATAAATATGAATTGAACTATCTTCTAACTAAATAATATTACAAAAAAATTACAATAAATATTAACACTTACATCTTCATCATTATCATATAATAATTTACTTGCTTCCTCTAATGTTTGTACAACAGTTTGACTAAAAGAAGATGCTAAATTCTTTACATATTTAAGTTCTTGTGTTTCATCAACAAAAGATTGAGTTTCATGAACAATTGTACCAAAAAAAGATTTAATCTTTTCTTCTGCAATTTTAACAGAAGCTTCAATTTTTTCTTCAGTTTTTAAAAAAATATTTTTATCAATTTCACCGCCATTATCATTTACAGTACCATCTTCTAATGTTTCATTATTGTTAGTATTATCTAATTCATTAGTAGATGATGATTGATTAGAGTTGGTAGCGGTTGAGGTTAATTCTTCATCTTCTTCTGTATTTACTAATTTTTGAATTTGTTCTCCGATTTTATTAGTTGATTGATTCATTGTTCTTACTACATTACCTATAGTAGATGAAAACCAACTACCCCAACCTTCATTACCTGTTGTAGTGTCTTGTTGATTTTCTTCATTACTTGTATTTCTATCTTCTTCTATTGTTTGTTGTTGATCTTCTTGGCTCATTTTTTGTTAAGAGTTCTTCTAAAAATCAATCTTAAGAGAGATTATTAGACATGCATCTGGTTTTGGGCTTGCAAACAATTAATGGTTGTATTGGAATTTAGTTGGGAATGACATCAAAGGAAGGAAAGGAAACGAGACATATATAAACAGAATGTATTTAACTCTTAGTGTTTTTGTCTACTCTATTTATTGCAGTACCCCATTCATTCAAATTGAATAGAAAAATATAACATTCTATTTATTAACATTTGATTAATTAATTAACCATGGTTAGATTTTGATGACAACAGCGCTGCAGCAACAAATGATGCTGTCCTTACACAAAAGTAAACCCATACATTTTCATTCAAAAAAAAATATCAAAATTTATTAAATAGAAAGTAAAATAAAATTTGAACTCTCATTCATTTAAAAGAGTTCATTATCATAGAATAATTAATATATAATTAATATATAATTAATAAATAATAATAAATAATTGATTAATTTAATATAATTTAATAAATATAAAAGAATGACTGATAGATTAATATCAAATGTTTTAGGAAAATATCTTTCCGTCTTTATTAAAAATTGGAGTAAAGATGCTTTAAGTTTAAGTTTTTTAAAAGGAACGGGATCACTAACAAATTTACAAATTAATGAACAAGTAATTCAAGAAGTATTACCAATTGATTTTCTACAAGTAATTAATGCAACTGTAAATCAATTAGAAATACGAATGCCTTCATTAACTAGACTAACTAATGATCCATTAACAATAGTTTTAGATAGATTAATAGTTAATGTAGAAGAACCTTTAAAACCCTTTCAAAAAACAACTCCATTAAAAGATTTCTTAGAAAAGAATAGAAAAACGGAAAAGAAAGAAACAAATGGTGGAACTAAAACTTATGGATTTATTGATCGTATTATTGACGGTGTTAAAATTATTGTAAATTGGATTGAAATTAATGTAAAAACTTTAGGACCTTATCCATCAACTATTGTTGGTGATTTCACACCTCATACTCTTCAAGTTTTAGTTAAAGGATTTTCTTTACAAACAACTGATTATAGATTTAGAACTGTTACTGATTTAAAACATGCTATACCAAAAGTTAATACTGCAACAAGTTCATTTGTTTGGGTTCATAAATTAGGTTTAATTGATTCAATTTCAATATCTTTAATTCCACAAACACAAGGTTCTATACAACCTATAATTGGTAATAATAAACAACCAAATAAGACATTTAATCAACAACAACAAAAGGGAGTAATACCAATTTTATCAAATATAAATTGTCAAATATTTATTACAATGAAGAAAAAAGCAATCACAGTTGGTGGAACAAGTTCAATGTTAGGAATTAATGTAGAGATTGTAATACCTAAAATTAATATTGTTTTAAAACAACAAGATATACAAAGTTTAATACGTGTATTAGTAGCAGTTAATCTTGCATCAAAAAGAGAAGATTTAAAACAAAATAATTTAACAGCTTATGTTAAAAAACAAAAAAGAACTAATAGTAGTAAAAGTAGTGATATAGAAAGTACAAAATCAACTAAATCAAGTATGTCAACACAAAGTTCTAGATCAAAAGCAATTTCAATGTTTTTTGTAGATAATTCTAAAAATAAGAATAATGAAGAAGAATTGAGTGATGACGAAGAGAAGTTAGAAGAAGAATTAGCAAATTTTGATGATAGTGAAATGGAAATTGTTGATGATTATGTTCCTAAATCAGATAATACATCTAATGGTACAGGAATGCGTACCGTTGTGAATATACATCTCAATGAATTATTTGTAACTTTATTGTACAGTAGAGATGAGAATAATCATCCTAAAGTAATATCAGGAAAAGATAATAGAAGGATTTTAGGTTTCTTCTTTGAAATGTTAGGTTTTGAATTAAGCTTAATTATTCCAGAAGATGCACCAGAAAGTAAACATATACAGTTAGGTATACCATGGATACAATTTAAAGAGATTACATCTAATTTAAAACTTAAAAGAAATGATAATGATACAGCTGCAAACTTTTTAGATATCGAATTGTTGACAAATCAAAATACAACTGATGATGAATTAAAAGATGATAATTATATAATTCAACCACAATTAGAAAATGATGAAAATAATTATACTGTTAATTTTGCAGTTTGGCCAGAATTCCTTTCTACTCACAGATATTATCCAGATTATACAAAAACTGAAAGAGTTTATTTCCCTCAATCTTTATTAAAGAAAAAGTTTTTTGAAGAAGGAAAGGAGATGATTAGATTTAAATTTTCAAAAGGAGCTGGAATGGAGTTTGTTTTGGAGAGTAGAATAAATCCTATTAAGTTAGTTGTAGATGTCAGAAGGATTATTAGACTTGTAGAATATGCATTAGAATGTTTACCAGATTTATCAAAGAAACCACCTTCTGAAACTATCATCCAATTAGGAACAGTGCCAGCAAGTACATTGACAACAGTGACAAAACCTCCAAGTATTTCTAATAATATACCTTCTTCAAAACAATCTTCTTCAAGATCTTCACTTGATTCTGAAGATTCTAATGAAGAGGATGAAGAAAAGAGTTTTTCTTTCCTTGTTGAAATTAGAAGTCCTCAAATCTTAATACCTGCCAATTATAGTACAGACACAGATTTAGTTGTAGATGTTAGTGAAATGTTGTGTATTGAAAGTAAGGAATGGATTATTACATCAGATCCAAGAATTAGAAAACAAGCTGAATGGGGTAAAAAAGATAGTGATTCATTATTTTCACCAAAATCAAAAGACACATTTCCTTCAAAATCAAATGATTTCACATCTCTTCATTCATCTTTATGGGAAGTTTTACCTCAAAAGTTTAAAGTACAAGTTAGTGAGTTTTTAATACAGATAATGCCTTCTATACATTCACCTCCACAAAGAATTATGGAACCTTTATCATTAACACTTGATTTAGGTATTAATGATGAATATGCATCTTCTTTCCATCAAAAACTTCCTAAAATTGTTTTATTAACATTTATTGAATCTATTAACTTCCACATGAATCAATCTCAAGCTATTTTACTAATAGAATACTTTAAAACATTTGGTGATGATCCTCCAATGATTAAAAAACTTTTACTTCAAAGTACAAAATCATTTACTGAACATGGTAAATTATTATCTAAAAAGAATTCAAGTCAAAAACAATTAGATGAACCTATTATACAACAACCAACAAAGGAGAAAGTAAGACTTATACCTTTAATGATTTTATCTAAAATTGCAAGGATGGAGTTGTCAATTACTCAATCTTCTGCAAGTTCTATTGAGGCATTCTTTGCCAATCAATCACTTGATACAAAACTTTTATCATTTATACTGAATGAAGCAGAAGTATTAGTTGAGACAAATAATATTTCTAAAACAAGTAATTTTGTAGTTGTCAAAAGTAGAGTTGAAAATTTAGAAGTTACTTCTCCTCAAGATGCTCAATACCCTTCATCAGTTTTAATTGGTCATAAATATTCTTCAAAATTAGGACAATCACCTTATATATTCCCAACTGATCTGCAACGTGATATCTCTACGAAAGAAAAGAAATATATGTTGACAATGAGATATGAATATCCTATTGATTTTGGTAATCCTAATGATACTCATAGTCCCACAACAAACATAGACGTAGAACCACATGTCAACCTTAATTATTTAAGAAATCCACGTTTACTGTTGAAGGCGCATGGTCTACATGTTGGTTTAAATACTGACACAGCTTATCACGTTCTTCATTTCTTAAATTCAAGAGAGAATGCCTTTGACGTTTCTCCATTTGAAATAATGAATAGAACTGTCAAGAATACATATAAAAAGATTAGAGAAAAGTATCTCCCACAAAAGAAGAAAAAAAACGAGGATGAAGAAGAACTTTCAGAACCAATTATTATGAAAGGATTATCAACCACTAATGATGTTGAACAATCTACTGTAAATACTAATAATAATGGAAAACAAATGGTTTCAATTGCCTTAGATGCAAACAACGAATTAGAAACTAATGATGAAGAACATGACGAAGAACCATTAGAAATTATCACAAGTCAATCAACAGAGGAGACCCAAAAAGAAGATAAACAGGAAAATAATGTTATAGGTTTGAAATCAAATCAAGACGTAAAGCATGAAATTATTGAAGAAACACCTAAGGAAAAGAGCCATACACCTGCCTCTGAAACAACTTATTTAGATGTGACTCATAAAACCTTCTATCCAATGATATTTGATATTTCAATGGAAGAAATTGAAGTTTATGTTATTGGAAAAGGATTCAGACCTAATGGTTGTGGTTTTGAAATTAAACAATTGGGTGCAGTACACGTTCCAATGAAATCTTTAATGGAAGGACAATCTTCAATTGAATTTAATGACCAATTTACTATTGAAAGTTTACAATCACTCTCTGTTGAACCAATACAAAGTTTTAGTAACAGATCTCACGAATTTGAAATTAAATTATTTGGTAAGAGTTGTAAGATTCAAGTTCTGCTAAGAACTGATGTCCCACTTTCAAGTTTAGAAAATGATGAAACATCATTAGCAATGATTGAAGGTAATCATGAAAATAATATTGAAAAGATTTTAGAAGTAATTCCAATTACTTCTGCACCAGTTGATTTTCAATTAGGTTTAATGAGCGATTACACAAAACCTTTAAGTAAAAGAGGAATATGGTTCCAAGCAATGGATCCAACATTAAATCATTCTAATCAATCTTTAAGAATAGAAATTAAACCAGAAATGTTATATGTGATATCTAAACTATTAAGAAGTCAATTTAGAGATTTGAAACAATGGGCTGATTTACTACAAGGATATTTTGCACTATTTTCTGGACCTAATTCTCTTGCTTTAATGCATAAATTCCAATCATTAGGGGATATGATCTCAGAAGCCCAAAGAGCATTTTCTAAGGTAATGGTTGAGCATTATTCATTATGTAAGAATGTTGATACAATGGAAAGGGATTTGACCGAAAAAACTGAAGCTTTACAATTAGCTATTCAAAGTAAATTACAATTAACTCAAATGTTAGCTGAAATGCAAAGTCAAACAGTAAAGAATGCTCCAGTACCAAAACAACCAGTTCAACAACAGCAACAACAACCAAAACCAGTTGAAAGTAATATGAAAAGAATAATTATAGAAGGACCATGTAAAGTATTGACCCATACTTCAAATGATTGGAAGCGTGTACATTGTGTATTATTGGATACTGAAGAAATTGTTTGTTTAACACAAAAATTAGGACCTCAATACTTTACAAAAGATGGTTCAGGTATTGAGAAATATTTATATTATCAATTTGGATTAAAAGATACAACTGAATCATTAAAGACAATGGCACCTGTAGATGATTTAACAAATCCAAAAGAAGTATTTGCACTTATCAATGGTATAGAAAAAAGATTATTTATTTATCCTGAAACACCAAATCAATTAAATCAATGGATGAAATTAGTCATGAGAACTATTGATCAATTAAAGATAAAGAATATGAAAATTGATATTGAAATACAAACGGATATTACAAGTAGTTACTTTAAAGAAAAGGAAGAAGAATTAAAAGAAAAGGAATTGTCAGTCGATCTATTAGATGATTCTAATCAACAACAAATGTCAAAAGATAGTTTTGAAACGAAAGAATTACAAAATATTCAAGTTCAATTTGAAAATATAAAGAAATCTCTTCGTATGGCTGCAGAATGTGAATTTTCATTAAGAATTGAATTTACACAATTATATGAGTTTGTAGAAACATTTAAAAAAGAACAAGAAAAGAGAGAAGAAAAAATTCAACAATTTTTACAAGAAGAGAATGAAACACAACAATTATTAAAACAACAAAAACAAGTAGCTCATAAATTACAAGAAGCATGTAATGTTAGGGATCATAGAATTAAAGAATTAGAAGCCAAACTAAAAGATGAACAAGTTAAATCAAAATTAAGACAAGAAGAAAATAATGCTCTTCATCGTAGTTTAAGAGAACATAATATGAAATTACAACAAGAAAATCAAGCACTTGTGATTGATAAAACTAAAATTGAAAAAGAATATCAAATATTAGTTAAAAGACAACAACAACAAACTACAAGAGCTCTTAAAATGGAACAAAAGAAGGAAGCTTCAACTGTTGTCAGAGGAGAAATATCTGATCAACAATTAGTCAACCAAGAATTAAAAACTATAATTTCAGATTTATATGTTCAACTTTCTGATTTAAGAGAAGAAAATAGACAATTACAAGTTTATAATGAAGATTTAGTTGATCAATTAAAGAAACAAAAGGAAGAATTAGATACTCTATCTCAACAACAAAAAACAAATGACGGTAGTGAATCTACAGAACAAAAACAAGAAGAAGAAGAAGTGAAAAAGCAAATTTCTCCAACCCTTAAACCTTTACCAGTCGCCCCTACAAAAACTTTACCTCCATTGCCATTGCTCACAACTAATAGTTCTTCTTCTACTTCTAGTGTAAATAATTTTGGTACTACAACAATACCCCCAAATCATCAACCAACAGAACCTGTTCGTGGAAAGTTTGGTTCCACTTTGGGTCTCGCAGCATTAAGGGAAAGAAGTGTTTCGCTTAGAGATAAAATTAAAACTAAAATTAATGAAGCAGTGGGAAGTAATACTAATACACCCGGTCAAAACAACAATACTACAAATAATAATAATATTCGTAAATAGTTTTTACAATAAATATTTCAAATAAATGTAAAATAAATGCAATTTGTTTGAAATGGTTCGTTTTCGTAATGACACCAGATGTCACCAAAACATGAAAATAAAGAAAAATCGCGAAATAAAATATTCCAAAAGTCCCTTCCAAGCACCGCTAAACAAAAATTGTTGGAATAAAAGATGATGAAATCCACTAGAAAACCTTGTACAATACTATTAAATAATAAGAAGAATGTTTCATTGTTAAAACTAGTAAATCAAACAACAACAATTAGAAATTTTTCTTCCACTCTCTTCACTGACAAGAGTCAAACCATGATTCATAAAATCCTACAACAATATGCACCTAAAGATCATGGAGAAGTTTCTTCCGGAGATTATTTACAAATTACACCACATCATATCCTTACACATGATAACACAAGTGCCGTAATGTTAAAATTTAAGGCCTTTTTTGAAGAAACTAAATTACCAATGTCTTTTGCAAATCCAAAACAACCAGTTTTTGCTTTAGATCATAATATTCAAGATCAAAGTGAAGCTAATTTAAAGAAATATAAGAATATTGAATCATTTGCTAAACAATTTGGTGTACAATTCTATCCAGCTGGAAGAGGTATTGGACATCAAGTGATGTTAGAAGAAGGATATGCATTTCCATTAACTTTTACAACTGCTAGTGATTCACATTCTAATATGTATGGAGGAATTGGTTGTTTAGGTACTCCAGTTGTTAGAACTGATGCAGGTAAGTTTTTACAAAAATTGTAATCTTTTTTAAATATTTTTTTAACTATTTTTTAAAATAGCTGCAATTTGGGCAACTGGCTCAACATGGTGGCAAGTACCAAAAATTACAAAGGTTGTATTAGAAGGTAAATTATCAGAAGGTGTTAGTGGTAAAGATGTAATTATTGCATTGTGCGGATTATTTAATAAAGATGAAGTATTAAATCATTGTGTTGAGTTTAGTGGTGAAGGAGTTGAGAATTTAACAGTTGATGAAAGGTTATCAATTGCAAATATGACAACTGAATGGGGAGCATTGGCAGGTGTATTTCCTGTTGATAAACATACCATTTCTTATTTAATGAATCTTTACAAAAATAAGCCTGAACTTTTACAAAAATTAAATAATTTAGAAAATGATTTAAAGAATTATTTACCAGATAGTGATGCAAAATATGCTCAAACTTTACGTTTAGATTTATCTTCAATTGAACCATATATTTCTGGACCAAATGATGTTAAAGTTGTTAATAATTTAACAGAAATTGAAAAGAAACAAATTAAAATACATAAAGCTTATATTGTTTCTTGTGTAAACTCAAGAGTTGAAGATTTACATCACGCAGCAAATGTCATCAGAAGAAGTAAGAATAAGAAAATTGCTGAAGGTGTAGAATTATATATTTCTGCAGCTAGTCAATTGGTTTTAGAAAAATCAAAAGAATTAGGTGATTGGCAATTATTAGTTGAAAGTGGTGCTATTGTATTACCTTCTGGTTGTGGCCCTTGTATTGGATTGGGAACTGGTTTATTACAAGATGGTGAAGTTGGTATTTCTGCAACAAATAGAAACTTTAAGGGAAGAATGGGTAGTAGAGATTCTAGTTGTTATTTAGCATCACCTGAAGTTGTGATGGCAAGTGCATTAAGTGGTCATATTTGTGGTCCAGAATATTTAAATAACCATCAAAAGAAACCATTATACTCAATTGAAAATGATGACAGTAAAGGAAGTACAACTATTTCTGAAACTAAAATAATTGAAGGATTCCCTGAAAGAATTGAAGGAGAAGTTGTATTTTGTCACAAAGATAATTTAAACACTGATGGTATCTATCCAGGTAAATATACTTATAAAGAAAATATTTCACCAGAAGAGCAAGCACAAGTAGCAATGGAAAATTACGATCCAAACTTCACAAAGATTGCAAAGAAAGGAAGTATTTTAGTTTGTGGTTACAATTTTGGTACAGGTAGTTCTAGAGAACAAGCTGCAACATGCTTAAAGTATTTCGGTATTCCTTTAATTATTGGTGGTAGCTTTAGTGAAACTTATAAAAGAAACGCAACTAATAATGGTTTCTTGTGTATTGAAGTACCTGAATTAGTAGATGATTTAAGACAAAAATTAGGAACCTCCAAAGAAACTGTATTGTTGGAGAATGGTAAACTAAGCATTGATTTCAAAAAATCTGTAATGGTATTGGAATGTGACAATAAGGAAAGAAAGGAATATACTTTCCATCCTGTTGGCCCTGTTGCTCAAGAATTAATTGTTTTGGGTGGTTTGGAAAATCAAGTTATGTCTTATTTAAAGAAAAGTTCAATAAACTAAATATAATTAACAAAAATTAAGGATAAATCGTATCTTGGATAATGGAGCGAGTAGGGCCATTACTTTCTCTTGGAATGCAAAGTCAAGTATCACAGACTCTGGTTGATATTGTTTCTCTAAGATTGCAACGTTTTTGAAGATAAACTTCAAGGCGTCTGGTAAAATTTGGTAACTAAGAAAAAACAATGAATCGTAGAACTCAATAGCTTACTTACTTCAAACAATACACAACAAAACTGAAAAACTTTTCATCCATAAATTGCTGCTTAGTATGGTTTTTTTGCTTGACAACAGAATCTATGGTTAATACAATGTTGGGAAACGTGTAGCCAGTTTTTATGCCCATTCCTGCCTTTGCAAGAGGACCCTTAGAGCATAGGACTATCAATTGCCAAGGGTGATTAATGGCACCAACAATACCTTTCCACTTCGATTCAGACTTTAGTTTATCCATAAATATTGCTTTGATTACGTAAATCACTAATCCCCTTATCACTCTACCTACATTTGGGTTTTTATTTTCATCTGCTACATCTTCAATAGATTTGCATTCATTCTTACTAGTTTCTATAAAGTATTGTAACAAAGTTCTAATATTCACTTGAAGCTTAGATAAAAATTCAGATTTCCCAAATGCAATTCCCTCCAATTGTTTTTCAAATTGTAAATCAAATATAAAGTGTTGGTGCATTAGACTAAATAATATTGTCAAGGGAACATTATTTTCTTCATTCATAACAGAAGTTGGTTCATAGAAATTATTCAAAAGTGTTGGGTTTGTAAAAAATTCAGTAGTAATTTTTGTAAATAACTTTCTCTGTAACAAATAATGAATTAGTAATAAATCCTTTTCCTTTAATTTTGTTTTATCTAAACTCCTAATCTCTTTGAAAGATGAAAATTCTTCTATTGCCCTTAACTTTTTCATACAATTCAATTTGCTTAATATACTAAATATTGTATGTTGTGAAAATAATGAATATTTGATTCTATTAGTAAGTATTGAGTAGATACATTGAACGATATTAATTACAAATGGTGTTTTCCTGTGTACATTAATAACACCTTTCTCAGTATTTGCTACTGACGTATTAACTGTAGCTTTAAATAAGTCAATAATACATCTCCTTAATTTATCAAGTAGTGGATGCGAAAAAGTTTTTTCAGAGTATAGCATTTCATAAGGATTTTCCCAACCCTTGGGAATTATAGAAATATCTAGATCTTTCTTAAAGGATTTGGGTGACAAAGGGGATGACAATTCAAATAACGATGGTGTCCTTTGCGTTAAGCTTAACGGGGAGATTGGTGAAGATACAGGATATTCTTCAGTAAAATCACTACTCACAGTTTTGTGTGTTTCCTCACTTTTGTTGACATTCACATCCAATACGCTATCGATAGCTATTGTATCCAATTCTTCTTGCTCTTTTAACAATTCTTCAATGTCGTACGTTGTTAAATTATTATTTGTTTTTATCTCAGGTTCTTCAATTGTCTTATTTACATTTGAAGTAAAATTTATTTCTGACTTGCGCTTTCTATGTTTTCTCTTTTTGAATTCATAATTCGAATTTTCTAAAGGAAGGTTGTTTTCAGAGGTATATATTATTTGAGTTTCTGAATTATCCTTACTTTGGGTGATATTGTCATTTCCTAAATTATCACTATTTAAATTTGAGGAGCTCTCTAGTTTTAATGTAAATTCCATTTCTTCTACTAAATCTTCTTTCTTGCTGCACAATATATCTGTTATCATTTCTAATTGTCTATTATCAATAGTTATTTCACTTTCTTTGGCTTTATCTAACATAAAAGTTCTTTCAGTGCTCTCTTTTTCTTCTAATAATGTCTCCTTTTCATTTTGATTTGCATTGTTAACATTATGTGAATTTGTTTCGTATCCTTGTTGTTCTCTCTTATTTACAATTAAGCCTATCTCGTCAATTTGAGGATTAGTTGTGTTTGCTATTAACTTCTTTTCATTTTCACTATTAGGGGACTTTGGTGAGCTTCTTCTTCTATTCTCTTTCTTTGGTGGAGTTATATTAGAATCATTAGTGTGATTGGCCTTACTTTCATCAATAATTATATGATAGTCATCTCCATACTCCTCAAATTCATCGTAGACATCTCCATTATATTCCACGTTTTGAGGTAGGTCGAGTTTCTCGTCAAAATTTTGATGTTTTTCATCGTGTTGTTCTTCAAAATTACCCATTTCCATCTCCGAGTGATGTATTACTTCATGTTCTTCAAATTCTTCAAAGTATTCTTCATCCATCGAAGAATGAGTTTCCGCAATACTTGGTATCTCTTTTTCTTTCTCTATCTTATTAAAGGAGGAAATATATCCTTCCTTATTTCTAAATAATTGTATCATAATTTCCTTATCATTACTTGTAATTTCATTCTTAACTTTCTCCATCCACTTTGCATATCTTTTATCAATTAATTCATCTATAGATGAAATATTATTTAAGGAAATAAATTCCTTTCCTTTTTGTTCTTTTAATAATTTCAGTATATATTCATCATGTAATTCTCTTGAAATATCTCCCTTAAGCAATAATAAACCTAAGGAACTATAATCTTTTCTTCTCCAAAGCTTTTCTAGTCTCTTTTGTTCCTTAGTGTTTATCTCCTCTTGTTCAGGCATTTTAAAAAATATTTAATAAATTAAAGAATCAACAAACATTGCAGCCGTAGAAGCTGATTTGAAATCAAATTACTGTCAGTGTCATTAAGGTATGTAAAGTATTTTAAATAATATGCTAAATAATACATGGGGTTTGGTCACTTCTCATTAAATATTTTATTAATATCTGAATATATTTAAAAAGTTAATTTTGGATTTGGATTAAATATAAAAGTTTGTGTGTTAATCAATCTTAACAAATAAATTAGAAAATAAATAACTAAAACATCAATTAACAATGAGTAAAAGAGTTGGTATGGATTGGGTAGAAATGTTTGCCGATAAAAGCGGCAATGCAAGAGACAAAAGAAAACCAAGTGATCTTGGACAAGAAAAACAAAATCTAGCTGAACAATTTAAATCAGAACAAGCTCAAAGTACTAGCGAAAGGGAACCTTACCACAACACTCACCAAGATTCTAACATAGATCTTTCTGGTCATCAACCAATTTCTAGCAGAGAAATCACAAGATCAGGCAAACATATTGTGGATTCAACTGAACAAGGCGCATCGGCTTTGGGGATTGATGAAACTAAAATCTATAACGTCATGCATAAAGGTAATTTGTCAAGAGGAGAAGCAATTAATTTGTTGAAAGAACACAACAATAATGATGATGAAGTTATTAGTTCTTTGCACAAGTGATCAATGAAAACATTTTTTTAAAATAATAATTATTTTCTTCACAAAAAATTTTAAATTTTTTATTTTTAATTAAATTCTGTTTTGATTTTTTTTTTAAAAAATATTATAATTTAATAAATTTAACTCATTAAATAACTATATTTTAACTTTTTTATTATTTTATTTAATAATAAATTTAATAATAAATATAACTTTTTTAAATAATGTATGTAATTAATTAAATTAAATTATTTTTTTATTTTATTTTTTTATAATAATATTTTTATAGATATAATAATTATTATAAGTTTTAAATTTAAAATGTTTATAATTTTGTTATTATTAATAATAGTTATAATAGTTTAAGTTTTATTAAAAAATTAAATTAAAAAATTATTTTTTATTTTTTTTATCTTTAATAAAAATTTTAATCTAAATAAAATATTATTTTAATAACTTTTTTATTATTTATAGTACTAAAAATATTTTAATCTATCAATATTTAATCAATTTAATTAATATTAATCTTATAATAATCAATTTAAAATAAAACAATATGAACTAATAAAATAAATTAAATTATTTTAATCTATTAAATTAAATTAATTACTTTGAGTTCTAAGAATAATATATTAAATTTATAATATTAAATTAAATCAAATATTTATTAATTTTTTTAATCAAAAAATAATTTATTTTTAAATTAATTATTTTGTTAATAATTATAAAAACAATATTGTATTTCTATATTTTATTTTTTTATCTATTGTTAATAATAAAAATAATTTTATTATTCAATAAATTTACAGTTACTTAATGTTTTAAAATATACTTTTATTTTTTTTAAATAAAATATATAAGTTTAATTAAAATTTAGAAATTTATAATGTATTATAAAAAATAATTTTTAAAGCTTTTTTAAATAGTTATTAAATTTTAAGCTAAAAAAAATTATTAAATTTAATAATAATCGTTTAATATTTCTAAATGAGAGTGAGTTTGTGAGTGAGAGTTTATAAAAATTAATAAAACAATAGAAACCATAAAACACAATAACTTTCATTTTTTACTGACTCACAATTTTGTTTAAAATTTTTTTGAAGTAAATTGTGGTGTTTGAAAAATAGAGATTAATTTAAAATTAAACTTATTAAACTAATACAAAATACATAAAGAAACAATTTTTTTCACTAAAATTTTCAACATTGTTAGACTATATATATAAAGTGTATTAACAATATGCAATAACTTACTAACTCTCATTTTCCAACTCGCTCTCATTTGAGAGTGTTAAACGATAATAAATAATATTTTAAAAATTAAAAAAAATTTTTTTAAAATGGCATTAAATAAGTTTTTAATATATCTTTATATAACTCTAAAATATTTAAATTAATAATAAACTAACTCATATGTGATCGGCTGTGGTATAGTGGTAGCATTCGAGACTGTCACTCTCGCGACCCGGGTTCGATTCCCGGCAGCCGAGTTCAATTTTTTTGGGCTTCCGTTTTGGTTTTAAAAAACTCTTTGCCTTGAGGGGAATTTTTGACTGAGGAAAAGCAAATTGCTAAATAATTGAGGTTTTTTGAGAAATTATTTAATACAGAAAGGAGAAAAAATTTAAACAAATAAATTAACAAGTTCTATTACATATTTAAATCTACAAAATCAAAGTCATAAGTGTCTGGTTGACCAGCATGTGGAATATTTTGCCATTTACTATCTTTCCAAGTAAAAGGTGTTTGATCTTGATGTGTTGGACCACTTCTACCAAAAGAGGATGCTTCTTTCATTACCTTTTCATAAAAAGTTAATTTAGTATCAATTCCACCAAAAGCAGCAGGGTTTTTCTCTCTTAAATCATATCTTGATGCAATTGATTTTGCAGGATCACCTAAACTTTCTGGATCTGTTTGCCATTCATTAAATTGTAATACACGTCCAAAACTCTTCCAATCATTAATAATTTTAGCTTGTTCTCTTTTAAATATTTTTGCTCTTGGACATTTATTATAATCCATTTCATTTCCAAACTTAATTTTAGCTTCAGGATAACCACACAAATCATATACTTCCTTAAAGAATGGAATATTATAAGAAGGCCAATAAGATTGTTTGTTAACAATTGGTGTAACATCTTGTGATTTATAATAACCAGGTAACTCTTCAATAATCCATAATGTATTACTTGGTAATTCACATTTTCCAGGTGTAAATAATTTATAATCTAATGCCATCCATTGATTTCCATAAGTACCACTACTATACATTGAAAAATAATTTGTCCATTCTTTTGCTGTATAAGCTAATCTACTTGCAATTACACTTCTCATCCAACATAAAACTGTAGTTGGTTTAACATTTTGTAAAGCTGTTTGATTAAATAAACTTAATGATGTTTCCATTACAACTAAACCATTTTCTAAAACTAAATAATCTTCTTTTGATGAAAAGAAACTAGCACTACTACTAAATGTAATTTTCTTTGATGATACATCTTTTAAAGGTAAATAAACTGATTTATACATTTTATTCATAATATTATAACTTCTCCATGTTGTGTGACCAATAAAGATATCTTTACAATCAGGTGTTAATTTAATTAAAGCACTACATTCTGTGTATGGTGGTTCTTCATCTTTTAATTTCTTTTGGAATGCACTACTTGTCCAAATATGGTTTGGAATGTTATATTTATTATTTAATTGTGTTAAAGTATTATTATTATGGTTCTTAAATACGTCAATTAAAGTATACATATCTCCAGAAGATTGTAAAATAAATAGATCAATCCAATCTAAATATTTATCTTTTACAATTCTATTATCTTTATTTTGCATATAAATATATCCTTTAACTAAACCATTAAATTGTTTTAAAATTAAATTTACTTGATTCCAATATTTATTTTGTTTATTTAAATTAATATTTTCTTCTAAATATGAAATATGTTCACGGAAGAAATCTACTAATTTCTTTGGATAATAATAATTTCCTATTTGAATATCATTTACAGTTTTTGTAAAATTCCAATTATAAATTTGATTTTGAAATAATTCATAAATTTGAAAATGTGTTAAAAGTCCTTCAACAAAACCAACTGCAAAAGATTGTTCTGCATCACTAAATTTTGGATTTGTTGAAACATTTAATTTCATCCAACCATCTTCTTGTTGGGAATTAATAAATTCTCCAACAGCAACACCATTTTCATAATCTTTCACATTAAATTTAAAATTATTTTCACCATAATAAGTAACGCTTTGAATGCTACTGCTGGCACATGAAACATAACAAAGACAAAGCAAAAAGGCTACTAGGGTTAATGATAACTTCATTTTTTTTCAACGAAAAACAATTCCGAGCTACCCTTTACAACTTTAACGGAGTTGTTAGAGCATGATGTTTCAAAAATCAAACCAAAGATAATTATATCTTACACAGAGTGATTTATTGTGTAAATTGTCCAAACAGATCTTCTTGAGTGTCAAATTGTATAAAACTCTCTTCTGGTAGTTGTTGTTGAATGTATTGTACTTGTTGCAATGAAGTATTCTCTTCATTTAATGCAGTATTACTTGACATTTCATTCTCTGTAGTATCTGGTATTATGCTGAATAACCAAACGTAACCCAATATCGAACCATTTCCTTCTGTGACTTTCTGTCCATAACAATGTACCTTACACTTATTATTTACAGGCATATTTGTTGATTTACTTATCGTCACAACATTTTGTATCATTGATTGAGCCTCTAATTTCTCTGGAAACTCAGCCAAAACAGATTGCGCTAAAAACTCAATAACAGAATTTTTCATTTCAGAAATATCAAACACTTTTCTACCAATAAAAGATTTTCTTTTCACTTTAAATAAACTCTCAAATCTCTCATTATTCCACAGTATTGTACCATTTCTATCATAAAAACAAGTAGGTTGTTTAGAAAGAAATAGTCTGTCTAATAAATTGATAAATAATTGTTGAAAAGAATTAACTCTATTGTTGGCTAAAATATCATGTCCTACATTAATTGTAGGATAGAGATCTGCCTTATTCCTATTTACAAATTGATTTAAATCATTCATTTCATCTATAGTTAATTGTTCTGTGTAATATAAATCTAAATTCATATAAGATTGATTTATCACTTCATTGTTAGCGTTTATATTAATTCCCTCATTATTAAGAATACGTAAAACTACCCATTGAGGTAATCCCATGTCATTTCTTATATAAGTTACTTCCATTAAAAAAGAAGAAGCTCTTCCATTACGATTTACAAATCTTATACTATTTTTACCTGTGTCATTATTTGTACTTAACATTTGTAATAAAAATAGATCATTTTTCATTAAATCATTTGGATGGATAAATGATTGTATCATTTTACAATTTTCCATTTCATTAAGAAATTTAAATCCAATCATTTCTTTCATAGCTTCATTTACTTTTATTATTAACCCATCTAGCAATGTAATGGCACATGGTATTGTAAAATTAAACGAGTCATTATTGTCATTTAAGATATTCATTAATGAAGATATTACAGGGTTAGTTCCTTTCTTTCTATAATTTCCAATAATTTGTTGTCTTGGATTTGTTTGTGAAACTGGTATTCTCTGTACTTTTTTAGTTTTTGATTTATCCCCATAATAACAACCTCTTGGTCTTTGTTGTTGCAGCAATGTATTGTTACTTTTATTATTAATAATAGAGGGTAATGGGTCTATTCCATATTGTGGTTGAACTTCGTCCCATAATTTTTCAATCTCATCATTATCTAAAAAGTTTTCAAATGAAGAATTAATATTATCGTTTGTGTTATTTGCTGATGATACCTTTGAATTATTAGATTGTATACTACTATTGGAAGGTGTCTTTAATAATTTAGTTTTAGCAGCCTCCACTTTCTTAGTTGCTTTTCTTTGTTTTGTTTTAATAGTAGTTCCCAAAGAAGTAGAAGACGAATTAGCTCTCTTTAGTGGAGGATGACTGTTATTATTATTACTTATTACTGTGGAAGAAATATTGTTATTGTTTGATGTAGCTTGTGGATGAACACCTAAATTTCCAGATAAAGGCATAATATTATTTTGTACTGTTATTGGTTCTGTATTAATTAAACCAGGTACATTTCCATTAGATTGAGAGGAAGATAATGTTGTTGTAGAAGCTACTGTTCCCAGTGTTTGTTGTTGATTTTTATTCTTTCTCTTTTTTCTTTTATCTTGTTCCAATTTTAAATGAAATATAAATTGTTCTTGAGGTCCACGTTTCTTTCCACATCTCATCTTCCTTTTCTTTTTCTCAACCAAGTTATATTTTTGGGATAGCTCTAAATCTACATTATTTTCTAAAGGATTTGAATTTTGTAAAATAGTCGGACTACTAGGTCTTGGAGGTGGAGAATTAGATCTTGAAGAAGTGGGACTTGAAATGTATTGATTAACATTATTATTCATATTGTTAATATTATATATTGAATTATCTCCTGTTTTATGTTGTGTGACGTATGGTGGAACCATTTGATTTGTTGTGAAATAGCCATTATTTGCTTGTTGTTGATTTGTTGACAATAAATTATTACTTGTTGAGATTGATGTTGGTGGAATACCCATAGGCACACCATTAGTAACTCCATTATTAAACATTTGAAACATTTTAAACATAGCTACTTGGTCCATCGGATTATTACCAGTATTTGGTGGTATTGTTGTTGAATTTGGAATTGTAGGTGTAAGATTAGGAGATGGGGAGGTGTTATTATTCATTTGCATACATTGCTGTATCATTTTCATCATCATCATTGGGTCTTCCGCAGTTATAGAAGGAGGTGTATTACTACTGTTCGAAGGTTGATTATTTTCCTGTTGAAGTGAAGAATTTTTATTATTATTACTATTGTTGCTATTACCACTATTGCTTGATGGGGTATTACTATGTGGGGAATTCGGGATTAAAGAGGTTGAAGGGAAAGATTTACCGTTCATTAGAGGGTAATGGTTGAGAGTATTTCCATTGTTTAAATAATTATTAAATCCAGATGAAAGGAAGGCTTGATGATGTCTGTTGAGTAGAGAAGATACTGGAGAGTCACCATTATTAACAAATGAAAAGAATTGATTATGGGAAGGAGGTGGAGGTAATTGTACTTTTTTTCCATTATTGTTGTTATGTTGTTGCATTATTATTAATAGTTTTTTACTTTTGACTAAGACATCAAACTAGTTAGTTCAAAAACACTTTTTTTTTGCTGATGAAGAACGCCGTTTATTTGGAAATATTTATGCCAAAGGCCTTCTCAATTTTCTTATAGAAATTGTTAATTTACGGATATTAGGTTTATTATTTTTTTTAATTATAATTTTCTATTGTTTGTAACCGAGGAATCTGCAGATCTATGGGTTGTGCTAAATTTTTTTTTGTGTTGGTAGAGTCATTTGTGACTCCCAAACAGATCAAAAGAACTTGTATCGTTTTAGGAAAGGCTGTGAAATTCTATGTTGTGTGGCTTGTTTTCTAATGTATAAAGCCAATTTTCAATGACTTTAAATTGTTAGAATGTCCTAAGTATTCAGTTGGCAATTTAATTCTCTTTTTTAATGGTCTTAATACTTCATTCTAAGTTATCTTCAAAATGTATTTTAATTATTTACAAAAGATTTGACATTAATAGATCCCTATATGAAAAACTACAAAAAAATGTTGTTGCCTTCATTTCAAGTAAATTTGGGTCATCCAATATTAAGGGGAACAGTAACTCTGGGCAAATGTAAGTTGTTTAAAAACTTTAAGAGTATTATAACCTCTGTAATTTAGTTGACGGAAAGAGACCATGCCTTGCCGGAGCAACAAGCTCTGGAAAAGTATTTATCCACAATCCCAATGAATCTACTCTTGCAAATCAAAGTAAGTAGCAAGTTTTGTTTTAAAGGAACTAAAAGGTGTAGTGTTATTTCTTAATGTTAATAAGGATGTTAAATGCCTGAGTGCAGGAGCTTTTAAGCCTGGAGTTAAGAAAGAAACTATGGTAATCGGCACACAAACTAATTTAATTTCTTATAATGTGGAGACTAATTCCGACATTTACTATAGAGATGTTTCTGATGGTGTTAGTAGAATAATTTTCGGAAAGATTGGATCTAATGATACCCCGCTAGCGATTGTGGGAGGTAATTGCTCCATCCAAGGCTACGATCACCAAGGGGAGGAACAATACTGGACTACAGCAGGTGGGGAGGTTACTTCTCTTTGTTTGTTGGATATTAATGGAGACAATGAAAATGAATTAATAGTGGGTACTGACGACTATGTAATTTATGTTTACCAAGAGGAATCTATTGTATCTGAATTAAAAGAAACTGCCAGTGCAAATGGATTATGTAATTTAAAGGATGGATCTTTCGGATTTGCTTTGACAAACAATAGCTATGGAGTTTATCAAAAAGAAAATCGTATTTGGAGAAACAAAGCCAAGAGTAAGGTAAACTCTTTAAATTCTGTGGATATTCTTGTTGAGGGAACCCCAGAATTGATAGTGGGATATGAAAGTGGGAAAGTAGAAATTAGAAAGCAAGAGGATGGTAGACTAATTCATAAAGAGTCGTTGAGGGATGCTATAGCAGGGATTGCAGTGACAGATTATAGAATGGAAGGTCACAATGAAATTGTGTGTTGTTCAGTGAGTGGTGAACTAAAAGGATTTGTTCCAGGCCAAGAAAATTTTAGTACTCAGATGGAGGATTCAGCTAATGATGAACTAATAGATAAACTAATTCAAAGGCGAGAAGAAATTAATAATGAGCTCAAAAATTACGAGGAAAACTTAAAAAAGTTGAAAACAGGGCAAGTTGACTCGTCACTAATAAGGTCAGATTCAAAGGTTAAGTGTCATCTTCAACCTAACGTTCAGGAATCCTGTTTAGACATAGTGTTTAGAGCAGATAATGAAAACATTATACGTTCAGCTATAATTACAGCAGAACAGCTATTTGAAAACGATAGTAGTATGGTCTATGCAAATAATCCCACTAACGAAATTAAAGTACGCCTTAAACCTGCAAAGAATATATCTGCTGAAATGAAAATCCAAGTACTGGTTGGATACAACCTAGGGTAAGTAGTAGCAATTAATTTCTTTAACTAACTGCAATTTAAATCAGAACAAAATACCATATTTTTAATTTAAGTTACACTCTCCCCAGGTTTGCTATGTTTATACCAGGTGACAATATTAAGACACCAAAATCCATGTTGTCATTCAAGTTGGATGAACGAGTTAAAAGAGTAAGTATGGTAGAATTTCATTATTCTGACAACCTTAATATTAGATAATTATGTGGTTGAATGAATCATTCAATATTGTATTTAAGGTAGAAGGAGAAGCAACCCAAATTGATGCTAGGTTTGTTGGTATTAGACACGGGGAGCCTCTTCGTTTAATTTACAAGGATGGTGTTATGATTGTGTATGTAGACGATATGGAAACTGCTGGTGATATATTCCAAGATATTTGTAGTTTCTTGTCAATTAAAGAATTAGATTCAAAATGTGACTTCCCAGTAGAGTTTGAAAGGTTTGAAAAAGTAGTGCAATCTGTTGAAGAATATAATTCCAATCGTTTAAAGATGACTGCGGAAATGGCAGATAACTCACAGTTAATTAAGGCATTGGTAATTAAAGCAGAAGATGCAAGAATACTTGGTGACATGAAAAGTATGAAGAATATGTATAATGAGCTATATGGTGCCAATAAAGGGTTAATAGGAGAATATATAAAGCGAAGTAATAACCATAATGAACTTTTATCATCATTGAAGGAGGTAAATCAAATGATACAAAAAGCAGCTAGATTAAGGATAGGGGAAGCAAAAAACAGGGTTGTTGCTGAATGTCGTAAAGCAATCAAAAATAATAATATAATGTCATTATTTAAGATTATAAAGGAAGGTCAATAAATGTACCTTCTATTATTTTGATAAGTGGCTTATTGATGAAGCATTGGATTCCCAATTTTGTCCGTCAAATGGTTCGATGGTGACACTTTCTACAGAAGAGTCATCTTCAATGCAACGATAATTGATACTAAAACCGTCTGGATTGCTTCTTGGCCTGTAGAAAGCACAGATTCCACATTTTGGACAAAAGTAGTGTTTTGCAACGTGGGTGTTAAAGGAATAACATCCAAGTTCATTGATTGAAGAAGGTGAAACTAATGTAAATCTAGATTCTGGAACGATTAAATGTAAAAAACCTTTCTTTTTGCACATTGAACAATTGCAGTCAAGTACATCCAACTTCTTTTGACATTCCGATGCTGAACACTTCATGAAACCACAGTGACAGGCAAAAGTGAGTGTTAGTGACATTTTTTAAAATTAAAACTAAAAAATGTTGCAACAACAAAACGAGCTAAAGAAATTGTGGGCAAAGAGATTTGGAACCAACACAGCTAGTAAATTATTGGAAGAATTGGAAGAGTATAGGTTGGGAGAAGAGGTAGTAGATGATCCCGAACGTAAAGGATCAGTATAGAAAGTTTGTTGTTGGGTGGTGGGGGAGGTAGGAATGTCTTGAGGATTCATTTTTTTTTATAATTTTTTTTTATTAAATTTTTTTTGTTCTTTACAAAGGAGTTTTCGTTTCAAATAGTACTGTTTGACAAGCAAAAGACAATTATTTCTTATTAGTTACTAATTGCAAAAGGAAATAACAACACTTTTACATTGGTTTTATATGTATTTATTTATTTATTATTTTATTGAAACGTTTTTTACAAATAAATTTCGGAATGTTTGGCTTGAAACGTTTGTGGTTAAAGTAAAAATTAATGATTTTATTTAAAACCCTTTAGTCAACTTCAAACTAAAATACACAAAAAAATCATCAAAATACTTTACAAAATTGACTTTAAGTTTCAATTTGTGTTTCAAAATTACTACAAAAATAACAATATAATTATTTGAATTATACCTTCAACTTTTGGAGAATTAATACACCAACAACACCGGTGCTGTATTTATTTAAAGTACGCTACATCCCTGAAATGTATGTTCGTCATCCACTTTACAATTCAACCTTTCAGTAATTGTAACAAATTGCATTCACTACATTTTTGTCTTCTCAACAGCTATTGTTAGTTAATTCTCCAACTAACAGCAACTTTGGATGTTTTTAAAAACAGCGTTCTCCAATGCGCAATTTGAACCAACAACCAATAGAACAATTAGATTGAATTTCAAAAAGCAATTATTAGAAAGTGTTATCACTTGCAAGCGCAAAGATTTCGTATAGTCGACATTTCGCTTTTTTCGCTATAAATAAAATATACAGCGCTCGTAATTACGATTGGAAATTTAAAAACAACGACCTTTCCAACTTATTTATCTTTGACACTATAAATTACCTTCAAGCCATCGCAGCAAATCTTTCTCAAAAACAAAAGCAACAAACAACAACAATCATTGTTGAATTACATTATACTAACAATTAATAACTTTAGGAAACAATAACAACAAGCCTTGTTTTCTTCTCTAATTTTGCGATATATTGATATAAATCATTTTAATAAACAGTTAACCAAGGTTTGGACAGAACATCGTCACTATATTATATGAAGAAGAGTATTGTAGTTAAGCATTCCAAAGTCTTATTGCTGCTACTTGCGTAGTTACAGTGTTGCCACCCAGCGAAAGAGAAGATTATTTTATGGGGTGGTCTAGTGGTGAGAAAAAACACTGGCATGAATTATGGTTTACGTAAATTTTTTCAATATTATCGGCACCATAAAAAGACTACCAGTTTCATTGAAACAAACTAATTGACGGCTATAGAATTAAAAATTTTAGTTTAATTACATCTCTTTACCATTAGTTTTTCTGAAAGTAAGCCTACTCCAATTGCCCCAGCAAGCATACTCATTACTGTCAACATAGAAGATACACTCATATTAGCCATTCCTGAAAGACCATGTCCAGAAGTACAACCACCTGCCAATCTTGCACCAAATAACAAAAGGAATCCTCCAACAAAGCTAGCAATCTTTTGTTTTGTACAAGGCTCTTTAACAACAGTTTTCTCAGCAACAGCACTATTATCCTTACTAGCTGAGAGTTTGGTAGAAAGATAAGCACCAACAACCATAGAAACGTCTTGAATACATTGCCATATCATCTTAGGTGTAGAGATAGCAAACTTAGAAAAATAGGATTGTTCAACAGGTAAATATTGTGTGACAGTTCTTGCACAAGTAACATAAGCACTAGAAGTACCAATATTAACACCCATTAATAATTGAACTGGGAGTTGTAAAAGACCAATGCCAACACCAGAAATAATTGGATGCCATTGTTTATCTTTCAAACTAACCTTAGTCTTACAGCCTGAAGGGAATAGTTTTTCTAAAAAGGCAGCAATACCAATCATTGCTGCACCTAATGGTAAGGCTACGAGATGGAATTTAGTTCCTAATAATCCATCTAAAGTAGAATTTGGGATTTCAGGTGAATCTAAATAGTTCTTAATAAAAGATGTATTATTTAACATTCCGAAGGTAGCAGCTCCTAATATACCTCCAAGTAATGAATATTTAGCACTAGGGATAGTTCCAGTACCAAGTTGAGCTAAAACAGTTCCCGGACATGATCCCGATACTGTCATTCCGATACCTAATAATAATCCACCAATTACATTTCCTTTAGTGTGAAGTGGTAAAACATTCATCGTAGATAATCCTAATAAATTTAAAGCACTCATTGTTAAACATGATGTACCTGCTGCGGTTAAAAAAACTTTCATCATTGTCCAATCTTTTAATTGCATTTGCTTTACAATATTGTCTGGATAAGCCATCTTACTTTTCTCAAGTAAAAGACCAAATGCCAAACCTTGAGGAAGACCAACTAATGGATTTAATTTCATTTTCTTTTATTTTTTTTGGTTAAATTGTGAAATTTCGGCGAAACGTTACAAATGAATTTCTTTCCACAGTTACAAAAGTTGCAACTAAAGAAAATGGATTGGCGGAGCTTCATGCAAATTGATAACATTACATAAATTATTTTTGTTTGCCATTGATATCTTCAAGTATTTTGATTTGAATTACAAAGTATACAACGGGTTAATGCTTTAAAGATGCTATAATTAAAGTTAAATTGGGTGTGACAAGTAGAAATTATTTAAAGAACAACTTCCATACAAATACTTGAACAGAGGAACAGGTGATGCTTTTGAATCCTATTCAAACAATTCAAATTCTTATAAATTTATTTAATTGCTATTTCGTAAACCAAATACATCACCAAGTGCATTGCAAAAGATTTCCTTCTCCAAGATTTAAAAATTGATTCTTAGCATCACCAAGTTCAAATAACAAAAAAAACAAGAGAAAGTGCTGGATAACAACAAAGCAACCCAAACACCAATAATTCTGAATAGTTACTTTTATTACTATTTTGTTAGTTGATAATATACTGTTAGTAACAAACATACAACACAAGAAAGCCTTAAGGATGATGGCAGAAATGAGTGAAGTTAGAATTGAAAGGAAGAAAACAGTAAAGAATTTTAATAGTAACAATAAGGCTAAGAATTTAAACTTAAAATTAGAACAATCTTCAAATTCTAAGATTGCAACAATTAGAAGAGCTAATGGAAATAGTCAACCTTTTCATGTCTCTCAATATTTTTCTAAGGAACAAGTAGAATACATTTATTTTGATTGGATTAGTACTACATCTTATTTTAAGTACATTGAAGAAATGTAGATAACAAATGATAATATAATTAATAAAATTGTACCTTTAATGCCATTATCTTGCTTTTTGTATAATCTTTATTTTTGTGTATTCTTTATTGACTTGTTGGAGGTTGTAAATTGTATTAATGCGAGGGCGCTAAAAAAATAAAATTTTTTAAAAACAAAAAAAAATAAAACAACTAGTTAAACTAAATTACTATGTCCGTTTTCTATAAATTTAAGTCTGCAAAAGACTATGATACAATCTCTTTTGAAGGAAGTCATATATCTCTAGGAAGACTAAAACAAAGTATTGTAGCACAGAAAAAACTTCCAAAAAGTCAAGATTATGATCTTTTACTAGAAAATGCTCAAAACGGAGAAGTTTATAAATACGACTCTGATTTAGTACCAAAAAACACATCTGTTCTAGTTAAAAGAGTACCTGTTGCTAGAGGAGTAGGTGGATCCAGCAATACTAATAATACTACAACAACTGTTACTAATACCGTTACCACTACCCCAGCCGGTCAAACCAACATCCCAACAGGAAATACTGCTAATGCGCAAAAAAGTTTAACAGGTAGTTTATGGAGTAGAAATAAAAGTAATTCGAATGATAATGCACCTTCCTTTGGTTCTGTATTTTCCTCTACAAACCCTAATCCATATTCTTCTGTTATGAATACAATTCAGCCTAGCCTTATTACAAATAATACAATTAATTCTATCATTCCTGGAACACTTGTAAATAGCACTTCTAATGTTGCAGGTAATGAACAAGATAAGTTACAGGCTATCTTACAAGGCGCGGATAAGTGGATACCTGAGACTTCAAATCAACAACAACATTCTACAGGAAAGAAGATCCCTCCTCCAAATTATATTTGTCATAGATGTAAGAGACCTGGGCATTATATACAACATTGTCCAACTAATGGAGATCCTAGATATAATATTAAAACTATTAGAAAAGCAACTGGTATTCCAAAAAGTTTTTTAAAACCAATTGAAGCTCCAAAAGGAGATTTAAATAATACTTTAGTTATGCCTGGGGGTGGTTTAGCAGTTTTAGAAACTAATGAAAAGGAATTTAATAGAGTTTTAGGTGGAAAGAAGAAAGGTACTACAGTTGACTCTGAACAAAAAGATATTCCAAAAGAATTTCAATGTCCTATCTGCAGTAAATTAATGATTGATGCAGTTTCTATGCCATGTTGTAAAACAAATTATTGTAATTCATGTATTGCTAATGTTTTAATTCATGATACTGATTTAGTTTGTCCTAACTGTCAAGCACCTAATCAAATTATTGATAACCTTATCCCAAATTATGAACTAAGAGAAAGAATTGCACGTTTTAAGAATACTTTAGATTTAGCAAAGAAAACTGTTACAACAACCATTGGCAATAATAATATTACAACACAAAGTGTTCAACAAAGAAAAACAGAAGAGAAAAGAGATGAAAATAAACAATCTTTTTTACAAAGTAGTAATAGTGCTAATGATAATAGATCAATGAACTCCAATAAACAAACTACTTCTAGATCACCTCCTAGAGATTCCAGAGATCATCACCGTGGTCATAGTGGTAGAGACAATAGAAATCAAGATAGAAGGGGAGAGAAAAGAAGAGATTATGTTTCATACCACCACGAAAATGATAGAAAGAAAATAAAGGATTAATTTACAGTTGTAATTATGTACAGAATTTTATTTAAATAAACTTTATATTTTACAAAAACTTAATAGTCAATTATGTCTCTGATGTGAACGGTAAATGTTTGTTCATCTTGCTTTTTAGGTTCTAGGGTGTTGCTTGACTTTTTAACTAAATTGAGGGTGAAAGACTGGGCATAGTACTCTTCTTGAGCTTTTTTCAAACGTTGCAATCTTTCTTCCTCCAGTTTTTTGTTCTTAATTTCTTCTTGTTGCAGTTCCACTCTTTTCATTGGAGAAATATAACCATTAGAAGATTTAGTTATAATTTTCTTAGTTGCCTCTTTACAATAATTTTTAGATTTCTCCACTCTTTCGTTCTTTTTCTAGAAATCTTATTTTTTTATAACTACTTACTCTTTTTCTAATTTCTTTTTCATATCATTATCTGTATAATAAGTACTATTATTCCATTCCCTTAATCCACTCTCCTTCTTTTTGTTTTTATCTTTCAATTGGTCTATATAACTATCCTTACTTAACGTTCTCATCTTACTCCTTTCAAAAACAATCGGAGTAGATAAAGTAGAGCTATTCCATTCACATTTCTTCTTACCCTCCTCTTCCTCATTCATCATTGTCCTTTGCTTTTTCATTTTTTAAAAAGAATTTAACATTTTACCGTAAATATTATGGCAAATAAATAAAATTGTAAATAAATTTTATTGTGTTGTTGATTGTGTTGTTGGTGCTTGTTGTTGTTGATCTGTTACAAATTGATCGTCAATCTCTTTTGCAACATTTAATACACAACTTTCTAAAATACTTCCTTCAAAAGAAGAAAAACATCTTACAACTGTACCAATAGATGATTTCTCAATAATTTCTTCATCACTTGATCCACTACTTGCAACTTCTTTAGCCATACAAGCTAATATATGTTTTCTACAATAAGCAGCACCAACACTATACATATAATAAGTAAAATTAGGTAAAGAAGGAATAATTGCTAAATCATTATAATTATCTAATACATATTTATATTGTTTATCTAATTTCATATTTTCTCTAATTTTCTTAATTTTCTTTTGATAACTTTCTTTACTTGATAAATCTTCATTTTGATTAAATAATAAATCTTCTTCTTTATTATTGCTATTCATATTATTACTCTTTGTATAATCACCTTTCAATGCATGAACTAATTGTTCCCAATTTTTATTTATTGAACCAGGTAAATTCATTCTTTTAACATAATTAGCAACAATATAATAATGTTTTAAAGCAATGTTATCATCAAATAATAAAATTGGACCAGTTCCTTCTTCAAATTTTTGATTTTTAACAACTTGTGATTCATCACCTAAATGTACACATTTTGTTAAATCATTTTCTAATAAATTTCTTCTTTCAGTTGCACTAAAACGTTTACCTGAGATATCATCTGTATGTAAATGTAATAAACATTCTGGTTTTTCTCTAAATAAAACATAAGATGGACATAAAGACATCCATGCTGATTGTAATTCTGTTTTATATTTATTATATGTCAAGTTCTTATCTTCAAATTCAGGGATTTTCAATTGTCTTTGTTTTGATAAACATTTTGAATAAGTGCAAAGATAAATAAAAAGTTTTTGGATATTTACGGGAACTAGAGAGTTATCAAATTTAAATTTTGAGAATGTTAAGCTATTGTAATTATCAAAATTTATAGTTAAATCATTGGTTAATTCTGTTTCATCGCCGTGTTGATTGGCAAATTCATGTTCCATTGTGTAATTCTTTTGTGCATTTTGTCCCATTTTTTTATATTTTTGATTGAGTGAATGCAGATCCGAAATAATCAAAATTTATTTTACAAAATTGAAGATACAACTCTGAAAAAATGTTAACGCCCCACGTGGGGCTCGAACCCACGACCACCAGGTTAAGAGCCTGGCGCTCTACCGACTGAGCTAGCAAGGCGACGGTATATAGTTCAAAAATAAGGATTTTGTTTTACTCTTTTAATTGCTTGTTTTTTGTTTGTGATTACGGTGCGTTGTTGTGGTGTGAAACTCCAACTGTTTTTGAAGACCAATAATTATCACACCCTTTTGTGAATGTTAAAGATAACGGGGTGCATCTTTAGGCTTCATAATTTTATAAGTATGGAAAAATAAACAATTTTATATTGAAACATTTCTTTGGTCTTGATAATTATTTTGAAAAATTGAATTATTCAACTAAAATTTTTTATCAAAAAATAAAGTAACGATATCTATCCACAATTTATATTTCGGAAAATGATGAAAAAAACTCTTATCACACCATCTAAGTTTGTGAAAAATTCCAATGCACTTGCATTCAAAAAACTCATTACTCAACAACAACAACGTTTCCAAACATCTGATTTAATATCTTTTAAAATAAACAAGGTTTGTTTCAAAAGCATTTCTAATAAATTTTAATAATTACTTTTTGAAATAGGAACAAGCTTATAAATTACACATTCCACATGAAAAATACTTAAAAGGAGCAACATTTTCTGGTCCAACTGATGAAGTAAAAGTTACAAAGGAAGTAGCATTAGATATGTATCGTCAAATGGCATTAATTAGAAGATTTGAATTAGCATCTGATCAACAATATAAAGCACGTAACATTCGTGGTTTTTGTCACTTATACAGTGGTCAAGAAGCAATCTGTGTTGGTCTTGAACATGCTTCTACACGTAAAGATTCTGTTATCACCGCATACCGTGAACATGGTTTCCAATTAGTTAGAGGAGGTACTGTTGAAAGTACAATGGCTGAACAATTAGGTAAAGTTACCGGTTGTTCTAAAGGTAAAGGAGGTTCTATGCACATGTATAATGTCGCTGAAAACTTTTTTGGTGGAAATGGTATTGTAGGTGCACAAGTACCTGTAGGAACTGGTCTTGCAATGGCTCATCAATATTTTGATAATTTAAATAAGAAGGAATTAAAGGATAGAAATGTATCTTTTGTTCTTTATGGAGATGGTGCTGCAAATGTAAGTATTATTATTGAATTATTCAATTAATAATTATGGTTTAATAATATGAATTGTTGATGATCAATTGGTCTCTTCACGTAATACAAAATAATAATCCTTTGTATGATTAATCGATGTTAATAATTGATAATTATAATAATAATAATTTAATTAAATAGCAAGGACAAGTATTTGAAGCATTTAACATGGCTAAATTATGGAATATTCCAGTTGTTTACATTTGTGAAAACAATAAATATGGTATGGGTACAGCAATTAATCGTTCCAGTGCATCAACTGATTATTACTGTCGTGGAGATTTCATTCCAGGTATTTATGTTGATGGTATGGATGTATTTGCAGTTTATGAAGCTTGTCGTTACGCAAAAGAATGGGCAGTTGAACATGGTCCAGTTGTTATAGAAGCAGAATCTTATAGATATTATGGTCACTCCATGTCAGATCCTGGAATCAGTTACAGAACAAGAGAAGAAGTACAACAAGTAAGAAATAGTAGAGATCCTATTGTTAGAATGAAGGGACGTTTAATTGAACATGGTATTGCAACTGAAGAACAATTAAAGGATATTGATAATGAAGTTAAGGAAATTGTTCAACAAGGTGTTGATAAGGCACTTAAGGCTGATTTCCCACCTTTACATGAAGTTGCAGAAGATGTTTTATGTGATCCTATTTATCAAGTTAGAGGTAGAACTATTGATGAAACTTTCACTATTAAGACTGCTTAAATTTTATTTTCTGTCATTAATCCTTCTTTTCAAATAATAATAAACACTATTTTCCCGCCAATTTTACTTTGCTGTTATTTTAATTTCAAATAAAATGTCTAAAATAAAGGAAAAACAAGATAGGGCTAATTGGATAAGTCAGTACAAGGCTTTGAAATCAAAGTATGTTTTACAAGTTTAGGAATAAATAATTAAGCAAAGTTTAAACCAAATAAAGATCGGAAAGTTGTAAAAAAGATGTACAAATGTTACTATTTAATAATCATAGATTAAGCGATATGAAAGAATGTTTCTCTGATATACTAAATGCTGAAGGAATAAATTTGCAAGAGCAAGCAGAGATGAGAAAAGAAAATTTTGAAAATAAAAATGAAATTAAGGGAAGAGTAAATATCTTAAAGAAATTAACAGTAGAAGCAAAAGAAAAACAAACTAACGAACAAGAAAAAGATGAGACAATAAGAAGGCTACAAACAATGATGGAACGAATTGAGAATGCTGTTATTGTTTTTAAACAAACCCATAGACAAAGGTAAGATTTTTGTTACAAAGATATTTTAACATTATTGGAAGATTACAAACCTTAAATACAGAAGAAAAATTAATAATGAAAGAGATATCGACATTCGAGGGGAAGATTGATAATCCAAATTGGCTTAAAGAGAATGATGAACCAGAAACTGTATTTGACGATTTAGAAAAGATGCAAGCCATAAGGAAATATGTTGAAAAGAGAGAAAAAGAGTTAAATGTCCCTCAAGAAGTAATTGATTTCGACGTAAGTATCCTAACGTTTTAATCTTATGTTTAAATGATGTCAGAATTTTGTAGCCAGTAATGGAGGGGTGTTTGGTGGATGGGATGAGGTTGACCATAATGTTTTTCTTCAACTGAGAAGACAATATAGAAAGCAAGATGAAATATTATTTATTACTAAGGTAGTGGAACAGATTTATGGGAAAACCTTAATTGACATACAGGATCATGAGAGGTTTTATAAACAATTTTTGTCACTTCAAGAGCAAAAGAAGAATGCAATAAAGAAATGGAGGGAAGAAAGAGAGAAAAGAAAAGAAGAACAATTAGAGATTGAGGAAAGAGATAAATTAAGGAAGATAGAGGAAGAAGAAGAAAGAAAGAAAGTACAACTGAAAAAAGAAAAGGAATTAATGAAAATAAGACTGAACCAATGGAAAGAAGAGAAAGACAAACATTTGGAAAAAAAGGAGCAGATAAAAAAACAAGAAGAGGAAGAAATTAAACAAAGACAGTTTAAAGAGGAACAATTAAGGAGACAAAAAATTAAGGAACAATTAGAAAGTTACAAATTGATTAAAGAACAAAAGAAAGCAGAAAAACAACAACAATTAATTGAAGAGTTAAACAAAAAGACAAGACCCCCTTCCCCTATAAGTTTTTCCAGAGCTAAAGAAAGAGAAGAAAAGTTACTGCTTAAAAAACTTCAAAAGAAAACACAAAAGGAAATTGAGGAAGAGGAGAAAATGCAAAGATTACAAAAATTGAAAGAGAAAGTAAGGATTGAGGTGAGTGCAGATTCCAGTAGATTGCTTAAGCCAACACAAGCTCAAATTGAAAGAGAGTCCAAGATAAGGCAAGAGCTAGAGGAAGCTAAAGAGAATAACAATCAATCTAATGATAGATTAAATTTTGATGTAAGAAGAATACAACATAGAATAATTCCAAGTTGGAAAAGATTGTAATTGTACAAAATTGGGTGTTTTAATTTTTTGAACCATTTTCTTTTTCTTTCTCATCCTCTTTCTTATTTTCCAATTGTCTTAGAGCTCTAACACTATAATCTTTATAACCGTTAACTTTAAAACCATAAACTCTAGGTATATAAATTTCCGTAGGTGGTTTAGGGATTAAATTTTCATATTGAATTAAAAATAGATGAGGAAAAGTGGTACCCCAATAAGCACCATCTATTCCTCTATGTCTACTTGATCTAGGGTAATAGATATCGTTACACTTTGGACAATAAATTTTTACAGAAGCTTCTCTCAAATTATCGGATTGGCCAACAGGTAATACAGCTTGTCCTTGACAAAATACACGGGGACATCTACCAAAATGTACTTGTCTAAACTTTTCCTCCATTAAAGCTAATCCTCTATTCGTTAGAATAAATCTTGCATGGATTAATCCATAAAGTGTATCTGCTGCTGATTCAACCATTTGTTGTTGTTCTTCACTTAACTCTTCATCCATAGGTGATTCTAAATCCAGTATCATATCCAATGCATAATCAAAGAATGGTACTTCATTTTGAAGTCCACAAAGGTTAAAGTCATCTTGGATATATTCTTCATCTACCTCACAAAAAAATTCATGTCCTTTTAATTGACAGAACCAACTTATCCAAGAAATTTCTTCTTCCTCTTCTTCAAATTCTTCATCTGAAACAGGAGTTGTTGTTCTTCTTTCACTCATAATTACTTTTTTTTAAAAATTATGTATTTCCCAAAGCTAGTAGTAGGTAGTGAAAAAACTATCTACGTAATATTATTGTTAATGATGTTAGAAAAGAAAAAAAGCAAGTCTTAGGGAAGATGTAAAGGCTTTTTTTATGTAATTTTTTAAAATTATATTTTTATAAAAAAAATAGAAATTGCGCCAAACAGTAACAATAGCCTTTTGTTAATTACTTTGTTGAAGCAAAAGGATAAGAGAAAATATTGATTTCATTATTTAGTGAAAGATTTAATATAACAATACTAGTCATTTATTTAAAATAATGAATTGTTAGTAATATTCAAGAAAATAACAAGTTTATCATATTGTCACTTATCTGTCCTTTTTCTATTCTTTAATTAATCAATCCAGTTGTGTGATTAAAAAGCAAACACAAAATGTCAAGATTTGGTGTAATTAATTTCTTTAGAACCCTTCTTAGATTAAAGAAAGAACAAATAGATGCTTTAAGTCAAAGAAAGCAAATTATAGGAATAATATTAATATTAATTTTGTTTTTTTCTTCCATTGAATTAGACACCGTTTTACTTCCATTTACCTATTTATCTACTTGGTTTCATGAAATGGCTCATGCTATCACTGCTTTACTATTGGGCTTTCAAGTTTCTTCAATTCAAATTGATTTTGATACTTCTGGTCAAACTAATTATTACTTTCTTCCAAAAGATGAAGATGTTGAAGGGGTTGATAATAACAAGTGGAAAGAAGTATTAATTACATTAGCCGGTCCTTTCGGTATTCCAATTACCTGTTGTTTCTTCTTTTTAATGAGTTCTGGTTCAAAGAAACTTTCTTTAGTTGGGTTTCTATTACTGACAACAGCAATGATACTTTCAAGTGTTTTTTGGATTAGACATTCATTTACTGGCTTAATAATTATTCCTTTAGAAGCACTATTGATATTAATGGCTTGTTGGAAATGGAGGAATTCTAATAACTTGACTGTTTTAATGAGAATATTTGCACTCATTAATTGTATCTCTTTAACTTCTGAGTGGGATTATGTATTGATTGATAAGATTGAAGAACAAGAGAATGCATTAACTGATGTTGGGATAATACAAGAATTAACTGGTATAAATTATAAACATGTAGGATTACTTTACATAATAACTTCAATATTATTAGTGGGAGGTTGTATTTATTTAATTTACAAATGGGAAACTAAAAGAAGATCAACTTTATTGCCATAGTTGACTACACACAAATTTTATTTTTAATTTACAATAAAACCATTAATACAAGAGAAATAATAAATACAATACTAGTAATTGTAAATGTAATAGTTCCAGCAGCTGAACCAGGACTAGTACCAGGACTTGTTAAACCAACAGTTGGATCTTGTACTAATCTTAAAGTTGAATTCCAATTATCATATGCAATACAATAACTACTTGCATCAGTATCAGCATCCCCTAGTAATGTTGCATTAACTTGTTTATTATTTGCATCTGGAACAGTGGCAGTTGGAGTAATAGAAAAGTAAGCACCACCAAATGTTACTCTATTGCTTTGTGAAGTACCAAGGGTTGCATTACTTCCTTTTTGTTGGAAATTGAAACAGAAATATAGTTTTGATGCAGCTGCATTCCAAGTGACATTACTAATTCCAACATCAAATTTAAAATTAGTTGCTGTATCTGTCAAATGGACAACTACCCCAAGGTATGGATTACCTTTTGGAATGGTAGTACTTTCTAATGTAAAAGATAATGTATTATTGCCTGATCCTTGATTGAAATCTCTAAAGGTCCAACCATCTATTTGTCACAATTCATAATGTTAAAAATAATTAGATATTATTAATACTTACAAGAAGGTAAGGCAACATTAGTTGGTCCTATCTTCTTCCCAGAAGAATCTACTTGATATACCTTTTGAAACATTACAGAATAATCGTCACTACTACCTGTTGTGGAGTTTGCTTGTTTAACACCAAATGAAAATTTAGGTACATTTGAACCGCCTGTTATCTTTAATGTAATACTACTAGTAGTAACAGTTGTTTGTCCAGGTGTAGTTTGATAATCAATAGCTGCCTTAACGTATAGCACAAAAGAAATTAAAAATAATACTAATACCACGGTTGACTTCATACTTTGATTTGGCTTAAACAGAGCTTAAATTCTATTTTTTTAAAGAAGATTATTTGCGAAAGGAGGTCACTGAGATTTATAGTGCAGGAAAACCGTTTCCTTAAAGATAATAATTCCTTTTTCTATAGAAAGAAGAAAAGGAAGGGCTAAAATTTATCTCTTGTTAATTTCTAAATTTGTGATTTGAATAGAAATGATAAAGGGACTACATGTAATGTTCTAAATTAATAATAGAAGGAAAAATATATCTACAAATTTATTTCTTTTCCATCAGTCAGTCACAATTTGATTTGACATAATTTTAATTATCATTACTACTTCTACATCTATAAAATGATGGGAATCCACATCCAAACCAAATAATAGCAAATAATAACATTAATACAATAATTACAATAACACTAATTATTATAATATTTCTTTTAAGCATACTATTTTTAACTTTCTTACTTTTATATAAAAAAGTATTTGCGTCTTCCCTTAATTCAGCAGTTTTTTCAACTAAAATTTCCATTAATTCCATATTATTTAAAATTTTATCAATATTTTGAATCATTACATTCTTTGCATCTTGAATTTGGTTTTGAATAACAATAATTTTATCATTACTTGGATTACAACAATATTGTACTTGATGGTTGATAGCTCCAGTGATTGCACTAAAATCATCAGCAAGTACTGGATTAAAATCATTTTTCATTCTTTCCAGCAAGGCAAAACAGATTCTAAGTGGTACTTGTGGATCGGCAATACAGAGATAAAAATATGTTTGTTGTTGTTGTTGATTAAATTGTTGTAAGATATGAATATTTACATTTTCATGTTGATAACTTGTTTTACTTGTAGATGATGTAGGTGATTGTTTTTGTTGTCTTTGAATAATCTTAATAGTAGTCTCATGAAATGGTGATTTCTTATAATTACGAAAACTTTCGTTACGGACTTCTCCTAAAACCTTTACTTGTTGTTGATTATTAGATGAAAGAATAGAAGCATAGTAAATTGCGTGAGGTGAATGATCTCCTCCTTCTATTGAGTTATATCCTGTTGGCATTTTTATAAAATGATAATTTTCTATTTTGAAAAGAGAAGTTTCCAGTTTGTGGCCATTTCTAATTCATATTACAAAAATTGTCACACCACATGTAGAGGTTTAGTTGTTAGAAAAAGCAAGAGACTTTACGTTATAAAGTAATGTGGAGGAAATAAGAAAAGCACCTTGGAGAATGAAAAACAGTGTTTTTGGTTAACAATTCTTTCTTTAAAATTTTGTATCTACAATTTTGCATCTAAGGTAAAAATAGCTGTATGATAATAGTAGTTCTTTTAAAAGGAGAAGGCACTCCTTGTAGAAGACTAACACATAAGACAGTGATTCTTATTAACAATTGTTAAGTTTTAAAAAAATGTTTCATGATACACCAGCGTCAGTTAGCTTCAACGAAAATAAACCGAAGAAAACTGGTCAACCAACGACGACGGAATTAGAAGAACAACAACAGTCAGATATTTTACAATTTGGTGACAATCCTGGAATTTTAAAGAGTGAAAATGTTGGAGTAACAGTACATCACCCTGCATTTGTAAACGTTGAATTAGAAGATACACCAGTATCGCCTGCTTTAAATCCAAATGGAAGAGCTGCTCAATATTATTCCCCTCACTATAGTAATGATGTATCATTTGGAATGAATAGTAATTGGGTTTATCTTTTGGAGGGAAATAAATACACTAAATTAAAAGTAGATTTACTAAATATCATATTTCCAGGGTGGGGCCATTATAAGGGTTTAAATCAAACATTTAAAGGAGAGTCACTAATGAAATTATCTACCATTATAATACTAAGTCTCCTACTACTTACATTGGTTGGTATTGGAATTATTCTCTTTTTTACGTTATATTTAGCGTGGTTAATAATTGTTACATTAGATGGTCACAAGTTGGCCATTAGAAAACTAGATTGGAAAATACCAATCCATCAAGGGGAATGTTCTAATGGAGTAATTAAGAAACTTTCTGAGATATATTGGCCAAAGGATGATGCCTTATCATGTCCCGTTTTTGACAATAGAGATATGGACACTGTTCCAATTGAGTACAAGAAAATGATGGAACAGTACAGGCAAGCTTAAAGTATTATTAATATGCATTTTCCAGTACTTCCTCTTCGTCATCGGTAGATGTTGTACTCTCTTCATCAGATGAGAAATCACTATCAAAATGTAGATCTTTGTCAACTGTGTCTGTAGATTCGTCGAATAGATTTCCTTTTTCTTGTAAAATTGAAGGAAGTTCAGCATGACTCTTATTTACATTGTTTAATAAACTGTTCGATTCGCATATTTCATCAACCTGATGATTTTCCTTTTCGTTATTGTTTTGTACTATAAAATTAGATGAATCTAGTTCATCTTGTGCCTTAATTTTATAATTTCTTATAGACTCTCGTATTAATATTATTTGTTGAATTAAATCTTCTTTTTCTTTTAATAGGCATTGGTTAGAGTTTTTTAAATTCTCAACCTCCTTATTTGCGTTGTTTACTATTTCCTCTTGTTGTTTCATCTTCCCAGTAATGTCACAAACATGAGCTTCCAATTTACTAACATGAAGAATGAAGTGTTCTTTTTCTTTTCTTAGGTTTTCTACAATCTTTTGAATTTCAGTAAATGTTTTCTTTAAACTTTTCAGTTTTTTTGACTTTTTGGACAATTTTTTCTTTAACTCGGTTGTGTATTTGTCAATATCAGTTGTTGTTCCCTTCTCTTCTACAGTTTTAGATGTTTTAGTTAAATATTCACTCAATGAATTTGTAAGTTTTTTAGTTCTTTCAGTTTGCAATCCCTGTTGAAGAATTAACTTTTCCATTAATGAACTAATTTCATTCTTAATTTCTTCTTTTTTTGTTTCAATTTTCTTTTCACTTTCATATTTTGTTTTGATTTCAGTTATTTTCGACCTTAATTGTTGAATAGTTTCTTCTTTTTCTTCAACAATTATTCGATTATTGCTAATTTCTGCAGATTTTTTAATTGGTGAAATATTTTGAATAAAACTATTAGTCAATCTGGGTGTAATTTTATCAGAAGAAGGTGCACTGTTAGTGGTAGCATTGTTGTTTGGGGGAGTATGAATTTTTGAAAATAATTTTTCCATTTGTTGAACTTGATTAACGAATTGTTCTTCTAATTTACTTTTCTCTAAAGTTAAATTGTCTAGTTTTTCTTTGATTTCTACATTCTGTAAGTATAAAATTTCAATATTTAATTCATTGTTGTTTTCAGCGTTATTTTCTTCTGAATTAGTAACATCTTTTTTATGAGGAATTATTTCTCTTGTTAACTTTTCAATATTTTCTTTCAATCTATTAATCTCATGTTGTTGTTCATCTAATTTCCTACTTAAATTGACCTTAGAGAATTTAGGATTTGAATCACTTTCTAGGGATCTAGAGGAAATATTGGAGGAAAGCGGTTCAAAATCTTTAGATGAAGGTTCCGTAGTATTAAGGCATATCCTTGGTACAATTAAGGATGAAGATTTAGAAGCATCAATATTCCTTGCTTCTTCCCTATTCCTTGCTTTGTTTTCCCCTTTTCTTTCGGAGTTGAATCTCATGTCCTTATTTCTTCTTCTAATTGCGGATTGAAATAGAGATTCAATTTTTTGTTTTTGCTCAATCATCAATTCATAGCCATCTTCCTCAAACAATAACTGTGAAGAATTAATTGATGTAATGCTACTTTCAGTTGATAAATTATCACTCCAATTAATTGAGGAATCATAACTCATTATTTATTTTTTTCAAATTTAGGGAAATAATTATCATTCTCTAAAATACTCAAATTACTCACACAATCTAATAGCCAACGAACAACTACGGGGCGAGTACCACTTTCTTTTTCAATAAATTTTACTTGATCCTTAGTAATTTCAGAGTCAACTACAACAACATTTTGATAAGGACACTTTCTTGAAGAAGATTTAAGTTTCTTTGCTGGCAAAGCATCTAAAACTTTCCCCCCTCCAAATGTTATTAAACGAAATAAGTCTTCTTTTGGTGGATTGTTTTTACTCTTTTTAAATTGACCATAAAAAAACACTCTTATATCTTTAAATAATCCTATTCCATTCTTTTGACCTTTCTTTCTTGCCTCTATTGGAGCATTCACAACTGAATTTGGATCACCAATTGCACTGAATGGTTCTTCGTCAATCCAATCATTATTTTTCAATATTTCCTCAATCCATTCCATTCCAACAATCCAAGCACCACAAACAATTCCAATGCAATATTTTAATGTTCTCCTTGCATATCTATTATCATCTAATAAAGTAATCAAATGAGTTACATTTTCATTGAAATCACTTTCTATTGTAGCTCCAATTATTTTGGCAGCTCTCTCCATTTTCTTTTTTTGGGGACCCTCAACACATGAACTACAGAATACAATTTTCTTTCTTCCTTTTGGACTTTTCTTAACAGTCTTCTCTTTTGATTGCACAGGAGTAGCTTTTGTCAACAGTATTTCACCTTGTTGAGTGTTCAATTCTGTTGCACTCCCTATACTTGGAGCATTATTTAGAGTTGGAATGTATTTGTAAACTAAATTGTAAAGTTCATTATTTAAGCAATACATACATGTTGGAGAATTAACATGTTCCTCAATACATTTTAAATGTTCTTCAAAAAGTGAATATTTTCTTCTTTTGCTATCCACTCCTTCTTCAATAAATTCAACTTGGTCTGGTACAGGTCGTTGCATTAATCTATCGGTCGCCTCATCAATAATTCTCATATTTTGTGACATTTCATCTTCTTCCTCGTCAATATTTACAACAACTGTAACATCTGATTCTGTGTCTGATTCGCGCCTCTCAGACGAAGAGCTACTTGGAGTAGATCTTTGTTTTCTTTTCCTTGCTTTTTTCTTTCCACCAAGAGCCTTTCTAGGTGGTTTGCTAGAAGAATTTTCACTATTATACAAATTATTCCTTGAACTGGAACGTATCTTACTTTTCTTTTTGTTATTTACTAGCATTTCTTCATCGTCTTTAGGCTCCTCTTTTATTGGTTCTGGAAACATTTCATTTAATTGTTCATGTGAGTATCCATTTGTTTGACTATTGTCAAATGCTTGGGATGTTACTTGATTAGAATTACTATTACTTAATTCAATTGCTCTTTCAAACTTTCTTTTAAATATTTGAAAAGATTCTACAAGATTAGTAAGAGATTGCATTGTCATTAAATCTCTACGAGTACAAATTGGTAATTTACATAAAGGACACTCTTTCTTGTGTTTTATTCCTTGTTCTATACATTTTCTACAAAATATGTGACTACAATGAGCAGCGCAAGGATCTGTCCAAACATCCATGCTACAAATTAACACTGAATTAACACGAAATTCCGATCCACCAAAAAACTTACCAAATGCAACATCTAAATTCTCTTTCAATATCATCAAAATCTCTTTGAGAAATGAAAGGCATTACTTTTTCCATTTGATAATTAGCTAGTTGTGGTGATTCTTCCTTTTTCACTTTAATCCTTTCAATTTCATCTTCCGAAGAAGAGGCTTTGCTCTTCTTTCTGGGCATTTTTTAAGAAGATTTGATTAACACGGGTTCAAAATCTTTAATTTACTGGAAAACCAAATATTTTGCAGTTTAGTAGTTAAATGTTGCTTAATTAAAACAGGTTTCGAAATTGCCTGTGTTATTAAATGTTGCAGTGTAATAAATTCAACATCTAGTTAACTGTTTCATCAATAACAATGCTTGAAGCTCTTCCTTTTCAAAGCAACACTAAAATTGATTTGGACATCCCAATCAAACCAACTTAAAAAGCGAAATTAAATAAAGGTGAAGATGATTTGATAATGAGAACAAGAAGTGTTTTCTCCATTTATTATACCCAGGTCGACCATTAATGTACCAAAGCTGCCTTTCTTATTATTTTATTGTTTGGTCCCCTTCTTTACTTTGGAGCCAGTTCCCTAAAGCGTTTCGCCAATTGTCAAACCCGTCATTTTAAAAAAAAATAAAAAGAGATGTTATCCACTCAAGCAGCTAAGGAATTAATTAAAGACTATGAATTCAGTTATGAAGCCATCCTAGACGATGAACCATTATTAAAATTATTTAAAAGTTTTTGTAAATTACAACGTAATGAAGAGAGTATGGAATTTCTAGATTTAGTCAATCAAGTTAAATTTAAGAAAAGTTTGAGAAATAAACTTTTAACGTCATTAGAGATATATCGTGATTATATTATGCCATCATCAGTTAAAGAAATTAATATTAATAAGAAAATTAGAGGAAATATACTGAATGATTTATCTTTAATTTGTAATGAATATGTTAAAGATACAAATGTTAATATGTTAGACCCTGAAATTATGAAATTAATTAAACAATTTAATTTATTAAACATCAACCAAAATAACCATCAAAATAAAAGTAAAGAAAGTGACAGTGATTCAAATAATAATATGGAATACGTTATAAGCATTGGATTACATCAACAATATGGCGGAGGAAGTGATAACGGAGGAGACCAACCACTTTCAGGTGGAGGCGGTTCACTAGGTAATGTCGCAAACTCTCCAAACCCTTTAATGGGAAGTGTTATTGGCGGGAACAATAATGGCGCCAATAATGTCTTAAACACAAGTGGAAATAATTTACAAGTATTTACAGATAACTTACTAGACAATGATAACACTGAAAATGATTTAGAAAGTGTTTCTACAGATTCCGGTTCATCCAGCTTTTCAAACTTAAATTCAGCCTTTAATAATACTTTACCTTCACCAAACAGTCCAAACTTAATGAGTCCTTCTTCTTCTTACTCTAATACTGCTAGTAGCTCTAGTACTGGTGGTGGAAATGCAGGAGTTAATAATCAACAACAACAATATAAGATTATTAACATGTTAAACAAATTATTTTTAACAGTTGAATATGAAATTCATTATAATGTGAAAGAAAATTTATTTATTTCATTTATTGAAAGTGATTTATTTTTAAATTTTTTACAACAATGTGAAGATCCATATAAATTATTAATTAAAATTGCAAATTTAAAACCACATACTTATTCACATTTTGTTCAAATTTTAACTGAAGTAACATCACATACAATTACAAAAAGTTTTTTAACATTATTAAAACAAGAATTAATTTATGGAAATAATCATGAATGGGAAAGTATTGTAAACAATGAAAAATCATATTCTATTTTTAAATCTAAAGAAAAGTATCAATTTGGTAATAATAATGATGATAATGAAGAAAAGAATGATAATTCAAAAGATAAACAAAACAATACAGTCAACCAAGTTTGTTTATGGAAAACTCTTTACCATTTTAATTTTGAGAGAGAACGTGTAATGAGAGCATTACTTTCACCTGAACTTTATAGTCATTATGATCCTAATTATAAGAAAAGTGCTAGAATTAGAACAATTGGTAAAAGTAAAGATGGTGAAGAAATGGCATGTTTATTATTTAAACAAATATGTAAATTACCATTCCCTTTAGCTGATAGATATATGTTTTATTCTACTTCTCTAGTTCATGATAAGGTAGATGATAGTTATTTAGCTGTTTATAAAACTTTTGATAATAAAATTAATAATAATGTAGATGAAGATAGAAAGAAAGTGAAAGCATTAGCATTTCAAATGTATGTTATTAAAAGTAAGGGTCCACATACAACTGTAGAACATTATATGGCTATTGATTTTAAAGGTTATGTACCTGATAGTACTTCACAAAACTTTGCAAAGAATAGAGGAAAAGCTTATTATGAAGGTATTAATAAGTTATTAACAAAACAAGCTGATAAGGCTGTAGCTTCAAGTGAATTAACAAAAGATTTATATCAAACTTTATTGACAAATGGTGATGTTGATTTAACAATTAATCCAAATAATTAATTATGTTAATTAAAATATTGTAAAGTTTATATTAAAACAAAATTAAAAAAGTACTTTTTAAAAACATGAAACTTCAAGATTCTGACAGTTTGCAATAGTTTCAAATTAAAAGTGAAAAAGAAAAAAATAATTGATCAATAAGCTTATTCTTGTGTTGCAATGTTATCTTCTACTGCTCTTTACACATTGGTCTTACCAAAAGCAATTGATTTTTTACAAAAGAATGTCGTTCTAGTTAGCAGTCCAAAAATCGGAAGTAATTTGTTTGAAATACCTTTAAATAATAAAAACAATGTTAAAAATTTATCAGAAGTATTATATAGAAGAGAAGCTAAAGCAATACATTGGAAAGAAGATGAATTACCAACAACTTTAATTTTAGAGTTGTTTTTAATATGTAATGTTAGAAAAATTGTTTTAGATTTTGATTTAAAAGCTTTACCGTCTTCTATTGAATTACTTTATTCAGTAGATGAAAAGAAATTAAATTTTAAAAGATTAAAAATATTAAGAGATAATGAATTAAAAAGGGTTTGTAAATTATTTTAATTTATTATTTATATGTATATTATTTAATTATTTTAGACAAACCCTTTTGTTATTTATCTAACAAAACCTCTTCCAATGAAGTATTTTAAAATTAAGCTTAATGGATTTATTGATTCTTCAGAACAACAAAAGATATCAAAGGAAGGAGAAGCAAAACAAACAAAGAAAAAGTGTATATTGCGAAGTATAAGATTGTATGGCAGTCCTGCTTTATCTGGTGAAAATCTTTATGAACTTTACAATAAAAATCAAGATAAATTGAAAGCTTTAGTTACAGGATTGACTGGATTTGGTAAGGAACAAACAAAAGAAGAAAAGAAAAAGACTAAGGATGGTTCAGAAAACAAGGGTGGAGATGAAAGTTCTACAACACCAACAGAGGAAGAAGATAAAGAAGAAGGTATTACTATTGAAATTCTTCCAGATGACGAAACTGAAAATCAAAATAATAATTCATTCAGAACTTCCAAATTATAATAACTTAATTTTATTTTTCCTTTTTAGTGGATTGTTGTTGTTTAGAGCTAGAATTTGGTTGTTGGGGAGTTGAACCATTCGTTGTGGATTGTTTTTTAACAACTTTCTTTCTAGGTGTTGAATTTGTACTATGAGACCCATTACTCATTGTATCTGAAATTGAGGCATTATTATTAATTGTTGTATTCCCTGTACCGTTTGCAGAAAACTTTTCTGCCAAAGAAGTAAATAATTCTTTGTGACTTATTAATTTCTTAATTTGCTCTTGATAATTTTCTTTTGCAGCTTTTAATTGTACTATCTTAACACCAAACAATTCTTTCAATTTATCTGGACCTAAAGATAAGAAGTGAATTCTTACGAAATTATCTAAACTATTGAACATTGGTTCAAGGAAAAAGGCATTAAACTTAGCTTTAATGTATTTCACTAACATCATTCTTACTCCAGCAAATAATTGAGCTGATATTCTTTTTATGGCTTCACATTTCTCCTCTGTTAATTCTCTACCCTTAAATTTATCTGATCCAAAAGCTGTAAATATATTATCTTTAGTGTCATCTGTTATTTTCTTCACTCTTGTTATTGTATCTTCTTCTTTTGGATTTAAAAGATCATATTCAAAAGATGTATCTTGTGACGTTCCTCCTATAACATCCCAATCTAATACCTTAATAAATGTGTCAAACTCATCTGATGTTTTACTTCTAACTTCAGTAATTAAATTATTTAAATAGTCATCCGATACTTTTACAACTTCCTCTAAAAAGCTTTTGGATTTGTTTGTTTGAGAATTAATATTTAACATATATTTAGCAACTAATCTAAATAAATTCTTTACAACGAAATGACATCTTTTCAATAATGTTTCAATTAATGGTTTAAATGCTGACCTACATTTCTTTTGAACTAAATCTGTTACACCTCTAATATAATCTGGTGATGTATGCATTGGACTAACACCTATTGTAACAGCAACTTCATCATTCGTTGTTTGTGGAAATTCTTGTGCATGAGCAACAACCTCAAATTCAGACAACAATCTCTCCAATTGAGCACCTCCATATAATTTATAATTCTTATTTCTAATTGGTAATTTCTCTTGCAATTGTGGAGGGAATCCAGGCCAATCACCAACATTGGATTGTGTTCTTTCTTCTTCTAGAGTAAATCCATTCTTTAACGTATCAAATTGATTTGTACCACTTAAAGCACGTACCACATTTGTTACATAAGCTCCAATAATTTGTGACACTTGTGACTCAATACTTTGTTTTTCAACTTCAACCAATTCAGATTGAACTTTTTGTAATCTAGATTTTCTTGATACTAATAGTTCTTCAAGATTACTTAAAGCAGGACTTATACCTGCAACATATCTATCATTTAATAATTTCTCTAAATATCTTTTTAAACTAAAAAATCCAAAATTAAGTTTAAATCTTGCCTCATCCCATCCAACTTGACATAATTTTTTGTAATCTTTTAAGTAAACTTCAACTAGTTGTTTTTTAAAATCATTTTCAGCTAAATTTCTTGTCCCGTAGCCACTAGGTAATGAAATGTAAAATACTTTGGATAAATCTTTAATTTGATTGTCTGTTGCTAAATATCCATTAGTTTCTTGTTCAGTACTAAATTGATTTAATCTATTATTGAATTTGGTAATTACAAATACTGTTCTTTTAAAATTTGGATCATATTGCTTTATAATTGGTCTTACTTGTGAATTACACCATTCAACTGTAGATTGTTCCAATGCTACAATTATTGTATTTGGTTTTTTAATATAACTAGTCACACATTTATAAATTCTTTCTGATAGTGGATCTGTTTCTCCCTTTCTAAACCCAGGTGTGTCTACAATCTATTGTAAAGTTATACATTTTGTAAATTTTTGTAAAAAAATTATAAATACTTACAGTTAAATTAGCACAATATCTATATTTTACTCTCAAAATTATTGGTCTACTAGAAACATTAGTTTTACCACATACTTCTTCAGTTCTTCTTCTAATCTCTTTTTCCAATGAAGGTACAGGTGTCGATTCCTCTTCTAACTCTGTAGTTTTATCTTCTTTCATAAAATAACAAATAGGTTTCTCAGCACTTGGATCATTAATCATTTGTAAAAGTAAAGGTCTTCTAGTTCCAATTTGTGTATCTACAGTATTAAATTGGAAACCTAATAAAGCTTCAACAAATGAACTTTTACCATCAGATTGCATTCCAACAACAACTAATTCAGGTGTTTCAAATTTTAAATTATGTTCATGGGCTACAGTTTGTAAATTATTAAAAGCTTCATATAAATTTCTATTATCTTTTACATTTCCTTGTATTTGTAATAAAATTTGTTTCTCTTTTTCAATCTTTTCATTTAATTTTAATTTTTCAGAAGATGAAATCTTTTTCTTTTGTTGCGTTGAATTAGAATTACTATTTTGATTACTTTTATCTGTCTTTGGCGTTCTTACTGGTGACAAATTATTATTATTATGATGATTGTTGGAATTGTATTGTGGTGAACTAGGTGTTTCAAAATCTTGAGTGCCGAATACACTTCCATTATTATTATTATGATTGTTATTATTATTGTTTAGGTCATCATCTAATACACTTGAATCTAGGTTTTGGGAAAAAGTTGTTTCTTCAAAAGTACTTGTTGGAGATCCGAAAGGAACTTGTTTAAAATTTTCATCTTGTGAAAGTGTAACTTCATCGTCATAAAAACTATTTTGTTTTACTTTCTTTTGTTCATTATTATTATTTGTTGGACTTTGTTTTCTCTTAGTGGAAGACATTATATAATACAAAAAAATAATTTAGGCTTTATATATCGGTATCAATCAGCGATAATGAATTTCAAATTGTATTCGATTCATGTTAATAATGTAGAATATAGGGATTAGGGTTTGTAATACAAAAAATTGGTTAAGAACGAGTAATGAGAAAGGTCAATAAGTTAGGCTTGAAAGTTGTACTTACATTTTTTTTAATTTGATTCTACAAAAAACTGGAACGAATTAGTTTGCCGCTTAATAATTTTTTTGTATTTCGAAAAAAAATAAACAAAAATGATTATTCCTATAAATACTTGAATTTTATAGGGCCAAGGTGGGTGATGTAAAATTGTTTTATTTTGTTTTTTAGTTTTTGTTAAGAAGACTTTTGCAAAATAGATTGATGTTTGGCTTAAATCATTCATCAATCCAGTAAGTCTTCTCAGTTAGTTAACCTTCACATCAAGAAAATTAGTGAAAGCACTGACTGTGCCGCAAGTTTCTTTTCAAAATTAATTATAATTATTGAATAAATTATAAATAGCTGTGAATACAGAAGCTGCCACTGTTATCACATTATTATCTGTTGTTAGTAAATATTTATTCACATACTCTATTGTTTGTAAAACTCTTGGTGAAATCTCTTCGTTAGCATTCATCACTTCCCTTGTAGAAAGTAGTTCCATTATATCTTGGAAAGAAAGATCAACTAAATCCCTTCCAGTAATGCAGTGATATTCAAACAGGTGACTTATCTTTGACATTTCTATCACGTTATTGTTATTTAATGTTATATTAGGTAGTCCTCCAATCCATGACACAACCCTTTCAACAGACCATTCTTCAGCATTATTTCTTATTCTGTTATAAGATGAAGGTGTTATTGCGGATATTGTGCATATTCCAATAGTATTTGTTTTAACACAATGGTTACAACACATGGTTCCTTTTGCCATTCTTTTGCTTTTGTTAATGTAATTGGTTCATAAAGCTTTCCACAATTTTGCGAATGGAAAATCAGAAATTGTACAAAATCATCAACTAGTTGCCGAATATGAATGGTTACACCGACCCTATTGCCAAATTACAATGTTTATATTTCCTGGATGGATTTATTTGATGCTTGTTGGGCCATATTAAAGTAACACCTAACAGTTAAATTAATTTAATAACATAGCTTTTTATTGAAATAAAGAAGAAGACTACGACGCTAATGATAAGAGCCAAAATCCCTTCAAATTATTCCCGGTTCAAGGAATAAAAGAAACGGAGACTGCGCATTCTTTGTTAGTGTTTGTCACAAATATTACAATAACTATTCCATAATTAACTAATGCATTAATTAATTGTAAAAAGTTTCATTGAATTGAAAAAGTGATGATTACAAGATTTATTGGTGGTCGAAAGATTCATCTGAAAAAAAAAATGAAATCTTTATCACTTTCCGTTTTGTTACTTCTTCTTTCTTTGTTGATTACTTTTATTGATTCCAGTTTATTGACATTAAAACCATTAATTTCACCAAATGTTAATTTTAAAAACGGTAGATATTTACCTGTTGAAAATGGTTTAATTCAATTCGATTGGTCTGGATTTACTATTGAAATTAATTCCTTACAATTCCCAAATAATAATTTCTCAATGATTGTTCATTTAAGTGATGCTGGTAATTGGTATAATGTTAATTTATATAAAATGTCAACTAATCAATTAATCCAACAAGAAATTTTAGCTACACAAAACAATAATGGAAAAATTGTAAATTATCAAGTAAATATGAAGTGGTTAAATTCAAATAGAAATGATTTATATAAAATTGAAATTGTAAAAAGAACTGAAGCATTGTTTGGAATTGTTTCTTTTGGTGGTGTCACTTTTGTAAATCAAAATAGTCAACCAGTAAATGTTTTAATTAACAATAATAAAAAAGTAAACAATGATCAAGAATTTAAAATTGAATTCTTAGGAGATTCTTTAAGCTGTGCTTACGGTAATTTAGGTAAACCACCATGTGATTTCACAGCTTCAACCCAAGATGTCACACAAAGTTTTGTAACTAAAACAGCTCAATATTTAAATGTAACTAACTTTAATATTGAATGTTGGAGTGGAAAGGGTGTTGTTAGAAATTATGGTGATAAGAATACAACATCTAAAAATCCTTATCCATCTTATTATCCAAGAACATTAGGAAATGATGTTAAGAATGAATGGAAATTCAGTCAATTCGTTCCAGATTTAGTTGTAATCACTTTGGGAGGAAATGATTTCAGTACAGCACCTAGACCTTCTTATGAAGAATTTAGTACTGGATATAATAAGCTAATTGATTATGTGTTTGATAGATATTTACCTTATAAAGGAAATACTTTGAAGATGGTTTTAGTTTGTGGTCCTTTAAGTATGGATTGTTATGAAGGATTTTCTGAAAGGGTTGCAATGAGTAGAAAAGAATATGGTAAAACATTATTCTTCCTTTCAATGCATGGTTTACTTACTGAAAGTGATGATATTGGTTGTGCTGGACATCCTTCAGTTAAAGGTGACACAAAGATGGCAAATTTATTAGGTAAATTTATTGCTGGAAATGTAATTTCTAGAAAATAATAAATATTTTGTTGAATATTTAATTAAATGGTTTTGTAAATTATTGTAAAGATTTGTAAAATACTGTCCCAAAAACTTTATAAAAAAAAATAATGGAAGAGTGTGAAAAAGACGTTGTTTATTCTCTTTTTTACAAACCACAAACCGACCAAGATCTTTCTCTTGAAGAACGAGTTGATGAGTTAAATAATCAATTATTAATACCAAATTATAAAACAAACTATCATTATTCTTCAACAGATTTTGAAATTTATTTGGGTGGGTTTTCGGCAAGAGGTGGTTTAATGATTAGTGGATTTAATAGAAAAGAAACTTGGCCATACTTTATTAAATTTACAAAAGATAATATTCCAATACCTTTACAAAATGAAGAATATGTTGAATTTATTAAATGTGGTTTACAGCATTTAGTTATTGCAACTAATTTTTCAAAATGTTATTTATTTGGTGATTTTAAATATATAATTGATAATTTCGATTTAAATTTATGTCAACCATTATTATTTAAAGTGAGTTACACACCAAATCATTTAAACTATAAAATTACACATTTAGATTGTGGTGAACAATTTATTATTGTAAAGGATGAATTAAATAATTTTTGGTATGCTGGTAAATCTAATTTTGGAAATTCAAGAAAAGTTTATTATTATGACTTTACTCTTTTGAATGGAGGTATATTATTAAGTGATTTAAACTCAAATAAACATTACATTATTACAAAAGTGATTGCAGGTGGAAGACATGTTGCAGTTTGTGTTAATGATCAATTTATTTATACAATAGGAAATAATTATAGTAATCAACTTGGAATTAGGGATTACAGAAAAACATTGTCAAAAAAATCAAATTTATGTGATTTCAGTTTTATGAAAGCTGACTGGAATTTAAATGGTGAGTATTATGTTCAAGAGTTGGCATGTTCTGGCAGCTCAACCATTATTTTAACGAGTAAGTAATTAATTTACATTCAAAAAGAAGTAATAATTTGTTAATAACAATTTGATTAAGAATGTGGAAAGATATTTAAAACTAATGAAGACCAAGAATTGTTAACTTTAATTACTGACATAGTTGACCAACCAATTTCAATTGGCACGGAATGGGAGGGAGCTGTAATTCTTTTACAAAGCCAAAAATTACATTTACTGCTCGATGATGAAATCAAAGTAAAAGATTCTACTGGTATTCTTTTAGAAAATACAAATTTACAAGAATTGAAATTGTCAACTGGAACAGGTTCAATGAAAGAAATGTTTGCATGTTATTCTGATAAAGAAGTTAAATTTAAAAAAAAGGAAGAAACTATTACTTTAAAAACAAAATTGCCAATTATGCATGTTCAACTTTCAAGTGAGATTTATCTTGTTTTTTGCAAGAAAAATCGAAATGAAGTTCAAAGAAAATTATTTAACACAAAAGGATTAGTTGACATTGATTTTATTCTTAATAAATAGTTCTGAGATAATTAATTGAAAATAGTTATGCATTCGCAATCAATGTCAAATTTTACCAATTTTATTTTACCTTCATTATTATAAATTTTTATTCCTTTTCCTCTTTGAGGCTGCATTCTCTTTAAATTTTCTTAAACGTTCATCAATTTCATCAGAGCACCCAACATCATTCCACTGCTTCTATTTAAATTATTTTCTTCACTGTCATTAACTTCATCTCTCTCAGAAACAGTTCTTTCCCTGTCATTTTCAGTTTTGTAAGGCAAAGTCTCCTCCAAAATAAACAAAAATGTAAATGGTATAACAAAAAAGAAAGCTATTGACAAAACTGTTATAAGTGTAATATCAATTGCAGCAATAATATTTGTACTATATTCATACAGTTTAATTTTCCATTCTATTTTTTCATAATCTTCTTGTGTATGACATTTACTTACTAATTCTCTAATACTGGAATGTAAGTAAATACCTGGAAATACAGAAAATATTAAGAATAAGATTGCATACATTGAATATTTTAAGGTTTGAATGTAAAATAAAATTAATTTAGTAGACCATTTTAATTTTTCCTTTTCTTCATTCTTTTTGTTATTATTATTTTCATTAATTTTATTGTCGCTACTGTCGTTACTATTTGTAATATTGATATTTATTTGTTGTAAAGTGTTTTCTTGTTGATTATTGATTTGTGGTAAAAAAGTAGTATGAAAAGAAAGGTTGTTTTTATTGTTAGCGAGATGATGCTTTTCAGCACTGGTTGCAGTTTATACATTTTTTTTTATTGAAACATACCAATCAAAAATACTTTACAATAATTTTTTATTATTATTAATAAATATTATTGTTTTTGAACTAATTTATTTATTAAACCATTCACAAAAAAAATATTTTTTAATAAATAATAATATTATATATATTGTTGGATGTAAACCTGGATTTGTTTATCATTATAAATTTGATAACGAATTATCACAATAGTCTTTGAAATAAATATCTTGAAATTTTTTTAGACATTTTTTATTTGTTGGTTGACTGTCAGTAAGGTTGGTTAAAAATCAGAAGAGTCTTTACAACAAGAAAAGTTCACCGTTATTATTGTTGGGTTGTGTAATTGGCTAAATTTATTAAAATCAACAAATATTTTTCACAATTATTTGTCAATTAAATTATTTACAAAAATTCAAAACTGAAAAAATCAATATTCCTCTTAATTCTTCTTCTATTATACATATAATGATCATTATAAAAAAAAACTTATTTACAACAACCAGTATTATTTGAATTTCCTCCTATAGATGCTGTTCCTTTTGGACCCGTAACGGTAGTAGTATCCTTCTTCTTATTGAACTCACTTTCCATATAGTTGTGACTATCAACAACTCTTTGTAACATTGTTTTAAAAGCATTATCAACATTATCAGATGATTTAGCAGACGTTTCAATATATGGTATTCCTAAATTCTTTGCTAATTCTTCAGCTCTATCTTTATCAATTACCCTTTTACTTTTTAAATCAGATTTATTTCCAACTAATACTAAACTAACATTATCTAATCCATGTTGTTTAATTTGGGATAACCATTTGGCAATATTCTTAAAACTTTCTTCATTAGTAAGATCAAAAACAACCATAATTCCATTAGAAGATCTATAATATGCGGAAACGATACTTGAAAATCTTTCTTGTCCAGCGGTATCCCATAACTAAATTTATTTAAATAAATTAATGTGGTTTAATATTTATTGATGAATATTACGTTACCTGAATTTTAGCAGTTCTATTATCTTTTAATGTTTCAGTTTTTATCTTAAAATCAACACCAATTGTAGTTAAATGACTTTCTAAAAATTCATCATCTGAATAACGAACTAATAGACAACTCTTTCCGACTCCACTATCTCCTACAATTAATATTTTAACAAGAATGTCATAATCCCATGGGCGATATTCAGCACTTGTTGACATGTTTTTTGAAGTGACTTTTTTTCTAAGTGAAAATAGAAGGCTTGGAGTTTCTTATTTTTCAAAAACAACACCGTTGTCTTTCGCTTACCGTTGTTTTTTTTTTCTTAAATACGTCAGAAGAAGAAACCGATTGGAGGTTATGGTTGTGAGTTGGATGGTTTAAAATAAAATTCACAAAGATACCGTCTACAGTTCCAAAAGGTTCAATGGGAATATTCTGTTAAAAAAGAGGCAGGTTTACCATTATTTATAATGTTATTTGCAAATGTTTCTTCTTGGTTATTTTAACCTTAATCAAAATAAATAGTAGTTAATTTACATTCACTATCGCTTAAGGGCTGTGAAGAAAACAGATTGATACCACATTTGACTCATACTTCTCTTATTTCCTGTATAACTATTTAACACAAATTCTTCTCTTATTATTTCGAATCCAACTTTTTCCATAATCACTTTTAATTCGTCATAAGCAACTTCAACTGAGAAATTACCCATTTCTAAATGATGCCACAACAAAGGACCTAAATTAATCCAGTACCCTCCTTTCCTTAATACGAAATAAATAGTTTTTAAATATTCAAATATATTTGAGGCTGTGTCAATAAAGAAACAAGTTATTACACTATCAAATTTTTCTAAATAATTCTCTTGATTATTGTAAACTTCTATAAAATCACCAGCAACCATTGCAAACTCAATTTTTGGATGTAAATACTTCCCTGGATGTATATCAGGTATTTCTACAGAAAAGAATTGATCTTTTCTTTCTTTTAAATTACTTAATTGTGTAATATAAGGAAATATTGTAAATGTTTCATTCTCCTTATAAGAATAATTTAAAATAAAATTACTTGCTAACAACATGTAGAATGAAAATTCATTTCCCTCTGAGGCATAACCAAGCCTTGCAATTTCCCACGTTAATCTTCCTAAACCTGCACCTGGTGTTAAAACTTTATATTTATTAATTTCATTAGGCTGTAATGGAAGTAAGTTTTGTAATTCTTGAATTAATACACCATAACATCTTTGTCTTTCTTCTAATCCTTCAATTGACCAATCTCTTACAAATTGTTTTATTGTCGAATTTACTTTATCAAAATCTTCAGGACCAATAATTTGGTGAATATTCTTATAGAATTGTTCTGGTTGATTAGTGAAATGATGTAAAATATCTTCTGAAATTTCAACCATTCCAATTCTTGGGTATAATGCGTTAGGATTATTATTTAAGTTATCTTCATTATCATTTAAATGTTGTTCATTATTGTTATAACTAGGGATAATTATTTTACAATCTATTAAATGTGGTTCTAGTATTCCTAATAATAAATTTGTAAAGTTAATTGCAACACATTTCTTCATTTCATCAAATTGATTTTCACCTTGTGGAAATAAATCGGATATTGTAAGATTAGAAATTATAGATTGTTTCTTTACTTTTTGTAATTGATTTTTCTTTTTTTCAAAGAATTCAAAATAAAACTTTTCATAATGTGAAAAAGCAAGTAAAACTTTTAAAAAGTGAAAGTCTTCTGTATCTAATGTATTATTGTGGTCATGGGAACAACATTCATCATCAAAATGTTCGGAAATAACCAATTCATCATTTACTATTTTATGATTTGGTAATGCAATTGCTCCCGGAATTAAAGGTTTTAATGCAGTCTTACCATTATTCGGTATTACATTTTGATGGTGTTCCTCTATCTCATCCTCCATTTGGTTGAGGTCTTGGCGCAGCATATTTTTTTTCATTTCGCTTATTAAATATAAAGTACCTTATTATAATATGTCTTATAGATATCTTAATAAGAAACATTGTTTTATTGCAATTTAATGAAACCTATTAGCCTGAAATTAAACTCACCACTACTGTAATTGCAATTTGCTGCAGTTATACTTGAACTGGTTAATAAAATAGTACCGAGACGTTTTTTCATTCAATTTAAAATTTAAAGAATGCAAGATTCGACCACCAAATTTAGAGGTGAGGGATAAAATCGTGATCCCTAATAAAAAAATGAGTCATTATGCTCTGAGTGGTGGAACAGCCGGTTTTTCTAAAAATCTTTTTGCTGTGTTGACCCAAGGAGAGGATGATAGAAATGTTACTTCTTCTTCTATAATGAATAACAATAATATAACTACTCCTCGGAATATGAATAGTAATATTGAAAATAATGAAGTAAAACATACAAGTGACGTAATTAATTCTATAAATCATACAACGTCAACACATCATAATAATTTAGTAAATACTATACCTTCTTCTTCTTCAACGAATAATAATAACACACATGTGGGTATAACGAATAACGTAACTACTCCGAGGAGTATAACTATAGAAAATAATAATACAAGCCAACCTACGCCACTCCACAACGCAACACATTCAGTGATATCATCTTCAACAAGTACTTCTAATACGGATCAATCCCTTCGTAGAGTTTACATAAACCCTGAACATCAACAACATTCAAATAATAATATACATTCCTCTTCTAACGTTAATCATAACGTTACATTTTCATCTTCCTCTCAACAACATCATGTTACGAATTTAACTATAAGTGACATTAGTGGAGAAGGTTTGACAACTATTAACGCAAATACAAATACTAACGAGAAAAAAAATAATTTACCAGGATCTACAAATTCTTCATCTTTAGTAAATGAAAATCTTTCTTTTTTTCAAAAATTTAGAAGAAATTGGTTGACTTGGCCTAATAGATGTGTTACAATTATGAATATACTTTTAATTTTATTTATTTTACAAGGATTATTTGGTTTATTTTCTTCTTTTATTTTATTGTATACTACTGGTGATCATGTTTTAATGGTACGTTAATTTTATTTATTAATATTTTTATAATTTATAATTTTAATAAATAAATAGAATACAAGAGAATATCAAAAATTACAAATGAAAGTATTTATAAATTATGAAATCTCTGAGCTAATTGAAACAGCAACGCTAATGATAGATCATATTAAATATCAATTAAAAAATATTCCATTAAATTTAAATGATAGAATTATGTGGATTAGATTATTTAATTATCTAAAAATTGTTTATGGTTCAAGTATACCCTTTCGAGCGATATTTTTTGGTAGATTTGATGATAACTTTATTGGAGTGCAAGCTGGTACTCCAGATTTTATTAGAGAAATTGAAATGATAAATAGAACCACTTCTTTGTTAAAATGTAAGTATTTATTTAAAAAATAATTTTAAAAACTGCTGTAAATTTGTGACTTGTAGTTTATAATTTACCTGATAATGAAGCAGCTATTAATGCAGATACATTTAGAAGTTCAAATATATTTCATTTGGAATATCAAACTAATTTTTTCTCAACATCTAGGCCTTGGTATGCACCATACAAATCGCCAATCAACCCAAAAACATCTAATGCTTGGTCTGAGGTATTTATTAATGTCGACATGCAACCTGTCGTAACAAGTAAGTAAATTAATCTATTACCTCTTATTAATTATCAATAATGAAATAATTACAGTATCGTTACCAGTTTATGTGAGACCAACTACAGCTTCGTTACCATCCAATTTTAGTCTATTTCCTTATTATGAAGCTTTTGGAACAGCAAATAATCCCGTGATAACAGATCCAGAGCATTTGTATGGCGTTGTTGCGATACCATTTAATTTATTGACATTATCTCAAAATATGAATAATTCTGCCCTTAATAATGATGTTGACATTTCATTTATTATTAACTCTAAAGGTTTAGTTTTAAGTAGAAGTAGTTTTAGAAAATGTAAAAGAAATTGTACTGAAGAAACAAGTTTCTTAATTAATGGTTTAAAACAAGAAATTACAAGAAGAGGATTTTTAAAGTTCTTGAATGAGACAAGTTTAAATAATACAAGTGGTGACATTAAGGTTACTGATTTTTCTTCATTTTCATTTAATTTTTATGGAAATTCTTTAGATGTTGCATTATACAGTATAACAGATAAATATGGATTAGATTGGGGTGTTGTTACAGGCATTCAATCACGTTCATTCGTTGAAGAGATATTCTCATCAGGTGTGACATCAGTAATTATCTTTGCTATTGTTTTAGTCCTAGGTACTGCAATATTATTTTTAATTGTTCAGGCAATAAGTATTCCATTAAGAAATATATCTAAACATATGGTAGATTTAGTTCACTTTAAGGACATTCATAAAAAAGAATTAAAATCATATAGTGTATTTTCAGATATTAGACAAATGCAATATTCAATGAATTCAATGAGAAGAGGTATTAAAACTTTTTGTAAATTTGTTCCAGAAATTATTGTAAAGAAAGTGATATCGAAAGAGACAAGTACATATGGTAGAATTGGAATGAAAACGCAAAATCTTTCTGTTTATTTTAGTGATGTAGTTGGATTTTCTTTATTAGCAGAAACTATAGATACTGTTACGTTTTTAAATGTAATGACAGAGTATTTTACTGCGATGTCAGATATAATTGAGAAACATAAGGGGTTAATTGATAAATTTAGTAAGTTTTATATCTTTTTTATAAATACTAAATAATATTATAGTTGGTGATGCTATTGTAGCTTTATTTAATGAAAGTTCTTTTCCTGTGGCAGACCACGAATATGTTGTTTGTTCAACTGCAATGGAATCTTTAGAAACATTGAGTGAATTAAATAAGAGATGGAGTGAATCCAGATATCCACAAATAGATATTAATATTGGAATAAATAGTGGGCAAATGTTATGCGGTAATATTGGTAGTGAATCACGTATTAATTTTACAGTGATTGGTAGCCATGTTAGTTTAGCAGCAAAATTACAAAATTTAAACAAGTTGTATAAAACAAAAGTTTTAATTGGAGAAACAACTTATGAACATGTAAAAGAACAATTTTTATGCTATTTTGTAGATTATATTTATTACAATGAAAGAATACATGCAATTTACAGTTTAGAATGTTTGTTAACAAAAGCGACACCAGACCAAAGGAGAATTCAAAATTTTTTATTGGACATTAAACCACGTCTGACAAATGTTAACTACAAACAAACAATTGTAGAGAAATGTGACAAAATTTTAGAACTAGATCCAAATTTTGAAATTGCAAAAGTACTGAAAGCTAAGGTAGATAACGGATTAAAACCCCCTACTACCGTTTCCACCAACCTAATTGATTTAGACGATATTGCCTTACGTTTTGATTTTTCAAAATAATAATAATTAAGTGTGAATGAACAAATAAATAAATAATCTAGAACTAAATAAATAATGAAAGTAAAAAAGTTACTGTCACTGCTCATCCCTTAAACTTGGTGGAATAGATTCCCTATAAAATTGGGTGACATCCAATTTAGCGGGAAACAGCATCAAAAAAATTGTCTACTAGTCAATCCTTGTTTGCGTTGAAGAAAACAGCCCAGTTGAAATTTTTTGATACATTTTATATTAATACATAATAATAATGAAAAGTAAATTAGATAACGAACAGGAGACAAAGAGAGAAGAAGAATATTCTTTTCTATTTACCCCTCTTCGAAGTCAAAATAGCAACAATTGTACAACAACACTTTCTTCAACAATGCAACAACAACATTCCTCTTGTACTTCTCCTCTTCACTCTTCTCTACTATCTTCCCCTACTGGAACGCAATCGCCGAGTATTCCTATACCTACTTCAAATAATAAACATTTAGATGAAGATGACTCTTTCTTTGAAGAACATCTCAAAATCCCTTTTAATCAACAACAAAGATTTAATAAATCCCCAATTAGGGGAGGAAAAAGTCATAGAGGAAGAGGAAATAAACTTTTAAATCAAGTTACAAAAGGACATCAAAGAAGTACTTCATTTGATGTTTCAAGTTTCCAACAACTCTCCGATCATCATCATTATCCTCAACAACATCATCAACCAGCCTTCACTACAACCTCAAACTTAAATCAAACTCAACCTTGTATTTCTACTAATAACTATTCTAATAACTATTCGAAAGAAAAGAACTTTCCGAAGCCTTCTTCCAGTAAATTTAACATAAATGAAGAAGAAGAAGAAGATTTTGAAAAACCAATTACTCTTTCTCCTATAAAATCTTCGCCAACAATTACTCCTCCAAATATTTCTTTAAATAATTTTAAAACGCCATTAAAAACAAATTCACCAATTGACGAAAATAATCCAATTCATTCACCATTTTCTTCTAGCTCAACAACTTCATCAAATTGTTCATCTCCGACTTATTCTAAGAAAAAACCAAATTTAAAAATTGATATTGTTAAAAACAAACCAATTATTCCTTTACAGCCTTTGCTTAATAATAGTTCTACAACACCACAATCATCCCTTTCTTCTTCCGAAATTTTATTAAAAGAAGATAATAATGAATCAAAGAATAGTGACATTAAAAAACCTTTAACAGATCAATCTGCATTGAAGAGGATTTCAAATTTATTAAAATTAGATAATTCTAAATATCAACCATATGATTGGTATAATGATTATGATTATTATTATGAATATCCTTTATATAGAAGTAGAAGCGCGTCTCCCCCACCAACTACATCTTTTCATCATCATAAAAAGAAATCAAAAGATAATTCTTTATTTTTACCTTCTAAAAGATCACCACGTGCGAATAACAGTAATAATAATTTAGGAGAAAATAGTAATTTAGAAAATAATAATACTTCAATTTTAAATTCAGAATTATTGAGATTGACACCTAGATCTAATAGTAATGACAATGATAATAATGATAATTTAGGAAGTAATAATAATGATCAATTAATTAATGATATAACGGATGGTCTTCACACACCAGATCATCTTACTTCTTCATTTGATATTTCGATACCAATAGAACATGGAGGTGGATCTTTAAATGAAGAGGAATTACCTTCTTTAAATATTACACCTCGTGGAACGAATAATTCAAAACCTAATCCTTCATTGACAATGAATGTTATATCTGATTATCATTTTGGAGTTGCATCATCTTTAAAACCTGAAATATCTGTGGATTTGATGATGGCAAAATGTCAAACGCCATTAGTTTTAAAAAGACCTAAACGTGAAGATATGTTTTCAAGTAGTTTAATTTCACATATTAAATATCACACCCAAAGGAGAAGAAGAAAATATTTAATGATGATGATGGATAATAATTATAATAAAGATAATCATTTTATGGAAGATGAATTTAATTCATTAAGAGAAGATTTTATGGAAAATGCAAGTAACAGTTTAGATGACACTACTGACATAGGCTCTAAACAAGGAACAATATTAAATGGTAATATAATGAGAAGAGATAAACAATTAGAAGATCTATCGTTTTTCGATTTAATTCATACTGAAAGGTTTGATTATATTGATCCACAAAATGAAGATGAAAATAATTCAAATAACCAAATTTTTTTAGGAAAGAGATCAGAAGAACGAAGAAAACAATTTCTGTTTAGAAAATTATTACACTCTAGAGAGAAATTAAATGTTGACTTAAATACGTATTTAAAAGAATTAGAAGAAAATATTTCACAAGTGAATATTAAATTACATGTAAATCCTTATATAATTAAGATAATAGACATTACTAATCGTATTATAGAATCTGATTTTGAACAATTATTAAAACAAGTCTATATGAAAGAGTTAAATGATTTATTAATGGAAATTAAAGATGAAACTGAAATGGAGCATTATTCTTTAATTATGAAAGAATTAAAGAAATTGATATTTATCTATAGTAGAGTGAATCGTATTATTTCTGTTTATAATAGATTACCAGATAATGTAAAATTAAGTAAAAAACATCATAACACTTTACACAGAGTAAATACACCACCAATACATGAGATTTCGAAACTTAAACATTTAAAGGAATATGATGCAAAGATGAAAAAGAGAGGTGGTTCTTCTTCTGATTTAATGAAAGAATCTATAGCTTTAGATAAAACAAAACAAGACACAAAGATTAATAAGTTATTACAAAAGTGGGCAGAAGAGGGAAGTACTTTTGACAGTCCTTCTACACCTTCATCAGAATCAACAATTACAGTTTCATCCGTTTCAACTACAAGTACTGGTAGTAGTAGAATATTTTCTCCAAAAGAACAATTATTGTGTAGAATATGTGAAAAATTTATACCTGCTGACACTTTTACAGAGCATACAAATATTTGTGCGCAACAACATGAGCAAAATATTAAAAGAATAACTTGCGAAGATAAGTTAAAACAACTAATGCATCACATAAGGAAAAGAAAGAAAGATAATCAAATTTTTAGTGATATATATGTTTTATTAAAAGAAAGTTATAAGGCAAAAACCAAACAAGTTTTACAGGAATCAATTGAAAAACTGACTAAATTTAGTGAAGAACAAAAAGAAAGAGATGCAGAAAGGTCATTAACAACACCATCAGTCATTTATCAAATATCAACAAGAGCAATAGAACTATCACAAACAAAGTTGGATACTTTAAATGAATATGTGGAAAATTTTAAGAAAGTATCTATCATGGACTTTTCTTTAATTAAACCGATTTCTAAGGGTGCATATGGTAAAGTATACTTAGCAAGAAAGATATCAACACCTGATATATATGCTATTAAAGTTATTGAAAAACAATATATTTATAATCACAAAAATATTGCTTATTTAAAGAATAAGGAAAAGATAATGACAGAAAGAAATGTTTTACAACAATTAATGAAAACTAATCATGAATCTAAATTTATTGTAAACTTTTTTTACTCATTTACAGGAAAGAAATATTTTTATATTGTAATGGAATATTGTAGTGGAGGTTCATTAGATTGTTTATTGGAAGAAAATATTAGAGTTAATTCTAGTGGATTTGACATTGATTTAGTACGTAAAATTATTGCTGAAACAGTGCTTGCCTTAGAGGAATTACACTCAATGAAAATAGTTCACAGAGATTTAAAACCTGATAATATGTTAATTGACAAGAATGGTAGATTAAAATTAACAGATTTTGGTTTATCTGAGGTTGGTGTAATGGACAGAGAGGAAAAGGTTACAACTACTAATACCACTGTGGTTAAACAGAAGAATCTAAATGCATTTACACCAACTTCACCTCCTAATTTTGTTGTTAGCCCTGTACATGCCAATAGTGGTAGTTTAAGTGTAAATAGTATTAGTACATTAAATGTTGGTTCAAACTCTTCAGGAGGGAATAGTGGGAATGAAGATGAACCAACTAAGAATAGTAATGATGATGAGATGATTACAATACCTGGAACCCCAGATTATGTAGCCCCTGAATTATTACTAGGTGAAGAACATAATGAAGCAGTTGACTGGTGGGCTCTAGGGTGTATTGCCTATGAATTATTGTTAGGAGTACCACCTTTTAATGCAGATTCTGTGGAAGAAATATTTGACAATATATTAAGTGGTCAGTATGAATGGCCAGAAGAATTACCTGATGAAATAAAGGAATCTGGCGTAGAAGATTTTATAAGAAGATTATTAGATTTAAATCCAAAAACAAGATTAGGTGGTAAAGATGTTAAGAATCATCCTTTCTTAAAACCTATTGATTGGGAACATTTACTTGATGAAGAATTATTTACGCCAGTCAACTCACTGGAAGATACTTCAAGATTTTCACCAAGAAAACAACAATATCCAATGACTCCAACTCATATGAATGGCGTTTTAAGTCCTTTTGACACATCTAGTTTTAACAGTGACAGTTCTATGGACTCACCAAGTCCTTTAAAATCCTCTAAAGGTGGAGGTTTTGGTTCAATGTTAAGCCCAACAAGATATACTTTACCAAGTACTCCTTTTGGAAGTAATGCTCTATCCAGTTCTATTGATTTTTCATTCAGTTCTTCTACTGCAGCATTAAAAGAATTAAACGTAAAAGAATATAATGAATATTTACAAAAGAACAAGGGTACTTCCCCTTTATTTACAAGAAAGACCTCCTTTTCAGAGTTTTAATAAATATATTAAGCAATAATGAGGAGATTAACAGTAATTTATTTTTTTACATATTTATTTTCTAAAGATTTATATTTTGGTTTACTATTGTTATGATGGATGGAATTTGTAAGAGAATATTTATCATCCCTATCAAATCTTCCCCAACGAGGTAAGTATTCACTCTTCTTTTTCCATTCTTCTTCAAACAAACTTTCTTCTTCCTCTTTTACATTCTCCAATCTCTTTATATTTTGTTCTCTTCCTTCTCTATCCTTAGTTTTATCAATAATACAAGATTTATCACCAATCTGTCTTTTAACTGTAACCCTTTCAGTTCCTGTTCTGCTATCCTGAACCTTTCTTTTTGTCTCAGTAACACCATTTGACGAAGTTGTGGTTGTAGTTGAGCAATAATATACAGATCTACCGTTGTTATTATTTAGCATATCGCCGCCAACACTAGATCTCTCAAACATACTTTCAAAATCATTATGCATTCTTTTCATCATTTCAGAATGTCTGTTAAAGATACTGTTAGCATTTGAGAAGAATGAGCCTGAAAAGAATGGGTCGTCATCAAAAAAGTTATTCATTATTGTTGATTCTCTTTTATCTCTTCTATTCTTATCTTAATATTGTTTGATTACTAAAGTAAGTAAACTACAGTTTCACTTACAGTCTTCAGGTTCCTCAACCTTAGGTTTTGAATGCGAACCTTTAATTTCGTTATTACCTCCATCTTCTTCATCAGATAACTCCTCAAACTTTGGTCTCTGCAATACGTCAAAACTTTTGTTACATTCTCACTTACCCTGTGCATCTTAAGATTTATTTTTTTAATTGAAGACTGGTGCTTGTTTTGCCTTAAAAGCTTTTTCTCTTCGAAACGGAATTGCATTACTTCCGCTGCCAAATAATTTAAATTACGGGAATATATGTTCTGAATTGGTTTTTTTGTTTTAAGAAAGAATTGTTTTTAAAATTTATAATTATTAATAATTATTATTAAAATTGTAATTTATTTTTATTGCTTCTTTATAAAGTAAGATTTATAATCGTTAGGCCAGAATACACCATTCAAATATAGAGATGCAAGGTGTTTCCTGCACAACATTAGGTTTAGATCCTAATAATGAAAATAATTTATATATCGCTGGAAATAATCATAGATTTAAATATCATTATAAATTTAATAATGAATTATCAAATGAATTATCAATTTTGTGAAAAAAAATTGGTCACTTTTCTTGGATTATAAATATTGTAATTGACAATTCTTTTATTTATTGTGTTGAAAGAATGACAAGTTCACCATCTTGTTTATTTGGAATACAAATTTTATAATCATCATTGTATTCCAAATAAACAAGATGGTGAACTTGTCAGAGAAATTAAAAATGAACACACAGCCGTGGAGTATGGTATGATAAAGTTATTTCTTTTTGTCAAGTTTAAAATTAAAAACAATTGCAAAATTATCATTATCAGATGGAAAGTTAATTCAATCGTAGTTATGATGTGGGTAAATTTTTATTTTTGATTACAAACCTTTGGAATTAACTGAGGAAATTAAACATCTTAATTTAAGGGGTGTTATGGGTATTGATTGTGACTAAAATTATACATTTCTGAATATGATAATAGAAGCATAACAATTTTCAATTAATTGTTTATAAAAAAATTACAGAAAATATTTTTATTGGACCACGGTTAATTAGTTTACAACAATTTTTTGTTTAAAATAAATAAAAAAAATGGAACATTTTCTTTCTACAGACATCCTCTCAATCATCGGTAAATACTTGAGTGATGTTAAAGATTACCTTCATTTACTACAAATTAATAAATTTGTGTATTATAATATTTTAGAGAATGACAATAAAGAAAATATTTTACATAGTGAACTATTTCAAAAGAAAAAAATAATTTTAACAAAAAAATTACCTAAATATTTATTTAAAATTGAAAAATTGAATCTTTATAAAAAAGGAAATGATTTTAATTTATTAAGTGAATTTAGATTTATAAAAATTTTAAAAATTAAAAAATTGCCAAAAGATTTTATATTTATTAATATTCCAACTTTAGAAGAACTTTACATTAAAAATAATATTTTACAAATAAATACATTATCAAATTTAAAACAATTAAAAACTATAAGTTTAGAATATAATGATTTGAATGACGATTGTTTAAAAGAATTAAAAAATTTAACAAAATTAAGTATTAAAATATTACTGGTGAATGTTTACAAAATTTTCCAAATTTAACTAAATTAGAAACATACTATTGTGCTATTGGAGCAAATTTTCAGAAATTTATAGAAAAGTTAAAAAAGTTACAAAAATTACATGTATGGGAAAAAAATATTAAAAATATTAACTTTTTAAAAGATTTAATTTATTTAAAAAAATTAAAAATTGTAGTTAAAGAAATTGAAGAAAAAGATTAAAATAATTTACAAAATTTACAAAAATTAAGTATTTTTGGAAAAGGGTCATTGGATAATTGTTTTAATTATTTAAATAAATTAGAAGAACTCCATTGTGATTTACAAAATATTGTTAATTTTAATAATATTAAAAATATAAAAATCTTAAAAATAAGAAGCATTCCAAAAGATACTTCTGAAGAAATTTTACAAATATTGTAGAATTTAACTCTTATTATATTTATTATTTTACAGGAAAATATATAAATAGTAATGTAAATTTAACTAAATTACATCTTTTTTGTTGTAAAGTAAAAGATGAGTATTTAATGAATTTAGATAAATTAAAAGATTTAAATTTAGCGCATTGTCAAGAGATTACAGGTGAATGTTTACAAAATATGGAACATTTAGAAGAATTAAATGTTATTGAAACACCAGTTGAAGATAAATATTTAGAAAATTTAAATCAAATAAAACAGTTATCTTTATATAATTGTAAAAATATTACTGGTAATTGTTTACAATATTTAAAAAAATTAGAAATTCTTTTAATAGGAAGAACAAATATCAAAGATGAACATTTATCAAATTTAAATCAGTTGACGCATCTTGACATATCACTTTGCAAACACATTACAGGAGAATGTTTATTACATTTATCTAAACTTAAAATACTTAATTGTGAAGACACTAAGATTAAAGATGAATTTAAAGAAATTAACAAGTATTGAATTGGAATCTTATTTCTTATCAAAGAAATCTGTTGGCGCATTGAAGAAGGAGATTGAAAGTGGAAAAACATTAAAGGAAATTAAAAAGTTTATTTATGCCATTATTGAAGAAAGTGATGAAGAAGATACAGAGAGCGATAGTTTGTCTTAATACATTATAATATTAACATCTGATAAAGAAACAAAATTATTGTTCTCTACATTGTTAGAACAAAGCATTGACATTTTCTTTAAATTGTTTAACATATAAATATTAAATAAATTAACAGTTCCAATTAAAATTCCAGAAACAGTTGATCCACAAGCAATATCTAATACTTGTTCTTTTGAATCTGAAAATAAAGTACTATCAATCTCTTGTAAATAAATTCTTTCATTGGTAAAGTAATTTCCTCTATATCCACCCAACCATATATTTCTTTTTAAATTGTCAACTAACATTACACTTGAAAACGCACCAGAAATTATTAATTCTCTCTTTTCATAATTAAATTTCCAATTATTATTTTCATTCTTTAATTCATTATAATCAATTACATTTGTATTGCTATCATTAGTTATATCAAAAGAAGTAGATTCATTAATTTCTTTTGAATTTTGATTTTTAAAAATTAATTGATTCAACTTGACAGTTCCTTTATCAAAAGAAGGTATGTTTGTTAAAGATTCTCCTAATTCATCACTAAAATAACCAAATAAATAAATATCATTAAATTTATCAATAATAACTGTTAAATGACTTAATGGAAAGGCAAAGGCATCCAAAATATAATTATTGTAATTAATAAATGGTATTGTAATTTTTGTAAAACCTTCAATTTCAGGGGGATCATTTGATTTACCATTTAATTGACCATAATGATTCTTTCCAAAACCAAATAGTTCACCAGTGTTACTTACAACAATTAAATGACCATAACCACATGAAATTCGTTTTACAATAAATGTTTCATCCGTTGTAATTTTTGTAAAGTTCTTTTTTTTATTTAATTCCCCAATATTCCCAGTAAACCAAATATCTCTATTATTTATTACAATGGCTGTAGAATAAGTACCACAACTAACATGTGTTATTTCAAAATTATCACTTTTATTTAATAAAATCTTTTGTAAATCCATAAATTTTAAAGCTTCAATTTCCGTTTCAACATGTTCTCCAATACAACCGTAATTTGTACTTCCATGAATAAACATTTGATTATTTTGTAAAATAATAATTAAATGATAATATCCACCAATAAAAAATTTTATTGGAATATTTAAAGGTAAATTATCTTGTTGATTTTTAGAAATAATTTGTGAATAATTTCCACTTTTACAATCAACTTTATAAATTTCATTCTTTTCATTCACAAAATAAATAAATTGTCCAAGACTTGCAATTTTTATAATTTTTGAGTCATGATTGATTTTGTGAATAATATTCTTTGAATACTTATAAACAAAGAGTTTTGAATTATTGAAATCTTGTTGTTTCATTATTTTTCGGTGTTGTTTGGCAGTACTTGACGAGTCTGATTGGTATTTTTTTCAAATTTAAATTTTTACACAACAAAATTTACAATGTCATTAATGTTTATATTGTAAAATTGTAACAACAAGCTTTTTATTCATTTACTATTCTCAAATTTTCCTATTAAATATTTAAAATATCAAACAGTTTTCCTTTTAATTTTCTTTATTGAACTTCCCTAATGTTATGGCAAGCAGCATCTTTCTTTTCTATTAATGTCTTTTCAAATTCAATTATTTTCCATACAAATTCATCCATTTGATTCTTTTTTAATTCAGCTTTTGCACATTCCTCTAAAGCCTCTTCAAATAAATTACATCTTCTTTTTAAATCACATAATAATAATTCATCTGTACCTGTTTGAGCTGAAATTTGACTACCATTCTTTCTTACTGTTGTGAAATGTTCAGTAGCTTTCTTTCTGCATTCAATTGCATTGTCAACTTGGTGAGCATCGTCACAAACCCAAGCGGCTCTTAAACAAGACCAACCTGCAGTTACAAAATTATTTAAAATATCTTTTTGTAAAATTGAATTACATAAAAAGGTATTTGCCAATGTTGGATATTGATTATTATTTAATTGATCTTGATAGCTAGTTGAAGTTAAAACGTTATTAATTAATGTTGTCAAATTATCTTGTTGTTGCTGATCTACTTCCGGTAGTTCAGAAAGTTCATAAGAAACAAAACCACAATGCGGGCAACGTTGTAACCATGTTTCCATTGTGTTTCTTTTCATTGGTGGTGGTCTAAGATCGAGATCAGAAGCTCCCATAGAGTTGGTGGACAATAACACTTTCTGAGAAGAAGTCTTCTTGCACATGACACAGGTTACAGTTTGGCTACTAATGTTAGTCATTTCGATTTTTTTAAAATTGAATTTTAATGATCAAATTAAGCTGTAAATTTTAATGGTTGGGAGTAGAGTTTACAACGAGGGTTCACATCTATTTTTGTAAAAATTTTATTTCTTTTTCAATTTCTTGTTTGTTGGACCCTTTGCCTCTTCCTTATTGTTAGATTTACTTTTTGAAGCCATATTCTTTCGTTTTAATTTATCTCTTATACGTTCCATTTTCGATTTCTTTTCTTTCTCATCAATCTTTTTATTATTCTCTCCAATATTTGTACTTGCATTCTTTACAGCTAACTTTTTCATTTGTTCTTCTGAAACTGTTTTTAATTGATCTACATAATTTGGAACTGGACAACCTGATTTCTTTAAAACAATAGCAATATTCTTTAGTAAAGGTAAATCATGATAAGTAAAGAAGGTAATTGCTTCACCTTTTTGTCCAGCTCTACCAGTTCTACCAATACGATGGATATAACTTGTCACTGAAACTGGGAAGTCATAATTAATAACACAACTAATGTTTTTAAAATCAATACCACGAGCTACAACATCTGTACAAATTAAAGCCCATGTTTTACCAGTTCTAAAGTTTTGTATAACCTCTTGATTTTTCTTATCACTTCTTTTACCATGAATATAATCCACACAATATTCTAATGGATCACTAGCACCTGTATCTACACTACTTGAAGAATTAATTGTTGTACGTGTTAACGTATAAAACAACTCTTGATGTAATTGTTTAGCTCTTTCAATAGATTGAACAAAAATCAATACTGGTGGTTTTAACCCTTCAACTCTAATTCTTTCTTTCAATGCAATTAATTTACCTTCTTCAGAACCAACAAAAATTACTTGTTGATGAATTGTATCTGGACTAGCATTCTTAACACCAACACTTATTTGTATAGCATCTGAATTTAATAAACGTGATTGAGTTTTTAAAGTATGTTCTAAACTTAAGGGTATTGTTGCACTAACATAAATCTTAATTAATGAATGATTATTACAATGATTTATAATATCATCTACTTGTTCAATAAAACCTAAATCAAATAATCTATCAGCCTCATCAAATACTAACATCTCAACATGAGATAAATCAATTTTATTACTCTTTATCATTGTCAATAACTTGGCAGGTGTAGCAATTAAAATGTCATTATTTTGTTGCTTTTTATTATCAAAATTATCTTCATCTTCATTCAATTTAATCTTCCATTCTTTACCACTACTTAAAACATTTAAAATTCTAAAGATTTGATCAGCTAACACTCTAGTTGGTGTTATAATTAATCCTCTAAACCCTTCTTTTTTAGGTTTATTTAAAAGAGCTAACATTGGTAAACAATAAGCAATAGTTTTACCACTACCTGTTGGTGCTGCAATTAAACATTCTTTTCTTGATAAAATTATTGGAATAGATTGACTTTGAATTGGTGTTGGTTGTTTATATTTTAGTTTTGTTATTAAATTTTTATTTAAATAATCCTTAACTAATGTTGGATATCTTTGTTTTAATTCTGTGAATGAAGTAAATGGTCTGTATGGATTATCTGAAACATTTTCATTATTTTGAGCAGATGTGAAAAGGAAATCGGGATTGACATCGGAACTTATTCCTCTAACTTTAATTTTATGTTGTTTACGATATGTTTTTACTTCTTCAAGTGTTGATAAAGGTTTAATGTTTGGTAATTCTTCTTCTATTGAACTTTCTGATTTATTCTTGTCAAAAGTTTTATTATTACTAGATGATATATTAGAATAATTATTATTGTTGTTAGAAGATTTTGAAGAAGAAGAAAAGAAATCTAAAGAACTAGAAGGAAGTAATCTATCTAATAAAGAAGCATCAGAAAGATTATTCATTGTTAAAATAGCATTACTTTTATTATGTGTTTCTTTTAATTCTCTTTGTTTATATTGTTGTACTTGTGAAGAATCAAATGAAATACATGATGTTAAAGATTGAAAAAGAGAAGCACTATCTTCCATTTTTTTTTTGCAAATCGGAAATTGTGTATTTTGTTCAACTTTTTTCTTTACTATTGTTTACAAAATTAATTAAATATTTGTTGTTGAAATGAGTCAACAAATAAGATTTGCTGTTTTAATTCCAACAATATTCATTCTAATACTGATGAATAACAAATGCAAACAACACACAAACTGCGAATGTGCACATTATTATGTTTTGCTCGGAGCAAAAGTGAAAACGGTAGTAGAACAACATAATCATTATTATTAGTTGTATTACAATGATTGTTTAAAGTGTGTCTAAAACTAAACGATAAAATTTATTGTAGCCAGTTATTTATTTACAATACCTTACCTAACCTCATTCCACTTTCCTTTTAAAAATAATGCCATCCGCTAAATGCCATACCAACAATCACCAAGTAGGTTTACGTTTCAAAATAAATAGAAAGCATGAATGGTGGTATTGTTAACTTAATGTAAAAAAAAGAGTTAACAATTAAACTAATTTATTATAAGTAATATGCCTACTACTGTGGATAACATTGGAAATGAAGCTGGTACGACTTTACAAAAGTCAACTGTGGAAACTGAAACGAAAATTGACAATTCTACCTCAAGACGAGTATTTAGAAGAAAAAAGAATAAGAAAATCAAAAAACTAAAGGAAGAAGAAATAAAAGATCCCCACGAACCTTCCATTCGTTTGTATCATCATTTAAAAATCTTTCAAATCTTCGGCCTTAACTGGTTTTTGATTATTATTGGTTCACTGGGAGCCATGGCTTATGGTGTTATTCCAATTATTTGTCAATATATTATTGGTGATTTAATTGATGCTTTCTTTGCAGGATCATCTAGCACAAGTCAAGATGCTGTAGCTGAAGCAAAACATGCTGTTTCACAAACTGCTATTAAGTTTACAATTATTACTTTTTGTGGTGCAGCAGCATTCTTTTTACAACATTTCTTTTTACAAATTTCGAACACAAGATGTGGTACAGCTTTAAGAAAAGCATATATGTCAGCATTAACAAAACAAGAAATGACTTTTTTTGACATTAAAAAGATTGGTGCTTTAACTGTTGTATTAAGTGAAGATATCCCAAAAATTCAAGATGTCTACACTAATGAGTTGTTTGTATTTTTACAGGAGATTATTCAATTTGTTGTTGGATTTATTTTAGCAATGACAGTCAACTGGAGAATGGCATTAATTTTAGTATCTACTACACCATTGACCTTTTCAAACTTTATGATTTGTTCTTCCATCTCAACTTATATCACAAAATTAATTAACAAACTAACAGAACATTCTGCCTCAGTTGCTAATGAAATAACTTCATGTATGAAAACTGTTAAATCAATGGCAGGTGAAGAAAAAGAAATTGAAAGATTTAAAGTAGATTTATATAAAATTAATAATAGAGGTATTGCAAAAGGATTTGTTCATGGAACTGCCTATGCATTAGCAGCAATGATTACTTGGGGTACAGTTGCTTTAGGTTTTTATTATGGGGGAAATCAAGTCGCCGATCGTGTAGGTATTATTTAATTTATTATTATTATTTATTATTATATTAATATTTTACAATTTATTTTTATTAATATTTAAAATATTACTTTGAATTATATAATTTTGTAAGGAAACAACATTAGGTAGTATCTTCAAGGTATTTGGAATGTTATTCTTGGGTGTTGTAGCTCTTACAAAAGCAGCTACTTTCTTCCCTCATTATGGTAAAGCGTTTGTGAGTGAAACAACTTTATTAAAAGTTATAATGAGAAAGCCAATGATTCCATTCAAAGGAGGAGTTCAACCAGATAGAGTTCTTGGTAATATTGTTGTTGATAATGTAACCTTTTCATATCCTTCAAGACCAAATACAGTTGTAATGAAAGATTTTAGTTTAGAAATTAAACAAGGTCAATCAGTAGCTCTAGTTGGTCCATCTGGTTCTGGTAAATCTACAATTGTTGGATTATTGGAAAGATTTTATGCACCAAACAAAGGTAAAATCTATTTAGATGGAGTTGACATCGAAACTATTGATCCAATGTGGTTACACAGAAACATTGGTATTGTTTCACAGGAACCTGTTTTATTTGCGTGTACAATTAGAGAAAATATTGCTTATGCAATTGGAATTGAAAATACAACACAGGAACAGATTGAAAATGCAGCAAAACAAGCAAATGCACATAATTTCGTTTGTGACTTACCAGATGGTTACAATACAATGTTAGGAGAGAAAGGTGTAAGTTTATCAGGTGGTCAAAAACAAAGAATTGCTATTGCTCGTGCTTTGTTACAAAATCCAAAGATTTTACTTTTAGATGAAGCAACATCTGCCTTGGATACTGAATCTGAAGCATTAGTTCAAGCTGCGCTGGATGAATTAATGAAAGGAAGAACAACAATATGTATTGCTCATAGATTAAGTACAGTTATTAATTCTGATGTAATTTGTGTTTTAGTTAAGGGTGTAATGAAAGAAAAAGGTAGACATGAAGAATTAATTAAAATTCCAAATGGTATTTATAGAAAGTTGGCCGAAAAACAAATGGTTTTGGTGGAAGAAAAAGTTGACGATGTCGAAGATGTTATGGATGTCTTAGTTGACAATGAAAATTAAAAAAGAAATATTTAATATCGCTAAATTTTTTAATTTATTTATTTTAATTTTTCAATATTATTAATTTTATAAAATAAATTGTTTATAAAAATAAATAATTAAAAACTATTTCGCAGAAAATTTTATATTTAAAGCAACCCAATTTAATAAAAAGATATTAGTAGTTTGATAAACCACTCTTTTCCGAGCCGGTCAGGTGGCGGAGTGGTCAAACGCGTTAGACTTAAGATCTAATCCCTCATGGGTTCGTGGGTTCAAATCCCACCCTGACCAAGTAATTTTTGGTTTAGGAATTTCCTTTAGTTGAAAATTTCACAAAAAGACCTTTTGATCAAAAAATAAATATTTAAAAAAATGTTTAAGCAAGTTTTCCGCTTTCTATTTTTTGTAATTGCATTATTCGCTTTAACTTTTGTTTTAGGATTAATGATTCTAAAATATAATGAACCTTTACGTAAAAAAACAATGAGTTACCTATTGGCAACTGTTACATCACATAGATTGGAACATTTAGATAAATTAAGATGTGAACTTGTTACAAGTGTAACCGGTGGTAGAATTTTAGAAATTGGTATCGGTACTGCTATTAATTTTCTTTGTCTTGATCAAGAAAGTAGTCCAGTAATTTCTACACAAAAAGATAAAATCAATTCTGTTAGAAATAAAGTCACTGAATGGATTGGAATTGATTTTAATGAAAAGATGTTTCCTTATGCTGAAAAGTCAACCAAAAATCATTCTATTCCATTTCCAGTAAAATTAAAAGTAATGAATGCAGAGAATTTAACTGAATTGACTAACGAAAGTATTGATAACGTTTTAATTACTCATGTTTTATGTTCAGTTGAAGATGTTGATACTATTTTAAATGAATTATATCGTGTATTAAAGAAGGGTGGTAAGATTTTATTCTTAGAACACGTTTCAGCAGATGGTTTTACAAAAGAATTTGACGAAAAATACCCATACATTAAGCTATTACAAAAATTCATAGAACCTGCCTGGAAAATTGCAGGTGACGGTTGTAGATTTAGACAAACTTGGAAACACGTTGAAAAATTAGAAAAAAAGTTTAATATGAAAGTAAAGTATGAAAGAGTAGATTTAGAACATAATTTTTCAGTTGTTAAACCACATATCATTGGAGAAGCTGTTAAAATTTAATTTTTCATAAATAAATAATTAATTAAGAAACATTATTAAGGACCTCAATAAATTATAATTAAAATGTGACATCAATGCTATCCAACAAATAAATTTAACCAAATCTATTTTCGAAATAATTTCCATTTTCAAGGTTACTGTCTTTTGTGAAAATTACCACATTAATGACGTTTAGATTTTTTTCTTTCCTTTAAAACAAAGAAAGAAGGAATAGTCACAAACAAACTCAAAACAAAATGCAAACATTTAAATCAACAATTATAACACTTTCAATACTTTCCTTATTCATAATACCAATGATATGTTCTTCATCCTTCTATTTAATTAGAGGGAAAACATTTTCAGAAATTGTCCCACAACAATCAAACTTGTCAAAGTCAACCGAAAACAAAGATTGTCCAATTAACAAACCTGATTTCTTTGATGAGAAATGTGTTGAAGTATTTCAAACAATGGAAAATGTTCAATTCATTGGAGAGGTAAAACGTTTGTCAACTAGTGAGAAGAGAGGATTTTGTTGTTTCCAACAAAAAGTAAAATATACTATTCCAGCTAATTCAACAATTTCTTCTAGTCACATACCCGAAGAAAGAGAAAGTTTTTGTGTTGTAACTTTTCATCCTCTTTATTTAATAGCTCCAATTGCAGTAATTAACGATAAAGAATTAAAAACATGTGATTAATAATTTTAAAGATAATTTATCTTTGTACAATATTGTAAATAACATTAAAACAATAAAAGTCTCTTTTAAATTAATTTTATTGTCCCCAGCAGTACTTTCTTTTCGTACGACATCTGCTATCGCCACAAACCTTTTTAAATAAACATTAAAAAAAAATTTAAAAAAAAATTAACTACAATGAGTACTAGGGTAGTTTTAAATTTTGAACAAGAACGGGATCAATTAGAGCTTCAATATGGTTCTTTTAGACCAAAGAAATATCATTCAATCCGAAAGGATTTATTATCTAGGAAAAGAAAATCAATAGAAGTTTTTAATCAAAAGACAATGCAAAGACAAGCTACTTATCTAGATTGGAGACAATTTCTATTAGAACAAAAGAGTCAAACCTTTGCATTATCTCAAAATAATAAACTTTCACCTCAAGATATGTTACTTCTATTTGAAGCAAAGAAACAACAAGATCAAATGAAACCTTCATCACTTTTATTTACTGTTGGAGGAGGTTATACCCCAAGTCCTAATTTACATAGAAGAACCCCAAGTAGGATAAATAGTGATTTAGATAGTTGTGCTTCTTATCAATTAGATTCAATTGAAAATCAAATGATGAATGATTATGAAGATAATACTGGATCGGAAATTGATTCAACTTATGGATTTTCAGAAATATCTTCTTCTTATCATAAGAAACTATCGGAAGTATATGAATTTGTAGGAATGCATCATATCTTTGAAGTTGGAAATAATTACGCTACAGAAGTTAATGTTATTAAATTTGCTTATGATAATAATGATCTTTTAGCCTTTGGAGCCTCCGATGGTACTATCTATATAGCAACAGCCTGTAAAGATCCTAAAATAATAACAACCTTACAAGGCCATAAAGATGGTATATTAGATTTTGATTGGTCTTTAAGTAATGAGAATATATTAAGTGTTTCTAGAGATGCTACTATTAGGATATGGGAAACTACTGGAGGGAAATGTATAAGAGAGATAAAGAATCATGGGAATGGTATTTGTCGTTGCGTTAGATTCTTACCTACAAATAATAACTTTTTTGTTGTTGGATTTGATAATGGTGTTGTTGGATTATATAATTTATCAACTGGAAAGTTAGTTGATAAATTAAAAGTTAATAAATTTTCAATGGGGATAGGAAGTATGGGTGGATTTGGTGGTTTTAATATTAATCTTGTACCTGGTGTTGGATGTAGTGTTTCTTCTTTATGTTGGACACATTTAGGTAATACTTTATTTGTTGGAGATGTTTCAGGTACTTTATGGATTTATGATTTTGATATTTATAATACAAAGTTTGGGAAACTTTTACATAAATTAAAAGTTTCATTAAATGGTAAATCAATTACATCAATAGATTTTCAACTTTGGACAAGTAGTTCAAATAAGACTAATCCAAGATTATTATTGAATACAATGGATGGTTTTGTACATTTATATCAATATAATAATGCATCTAAGAAATTTACAGAAACTCAAAGATTTCCAAATGGACAAAAATCACATGCAATTAGATCAAAGTTTTGTCCATTGGTTTCATTTATTAATGGATCTTGTTTTGTTACTGGAAGTGAAAGCACAGAAATTTTATTTTATTCCACAAAGTTTGGTTCTTCAAACTCAATTAATAGATTAATGGGTCATTCCTCTCCAGTTTTGGATGTATCATGGTCTTATGATGAAACATTGTTAGCTAGTTGTGACATGTCTGGTGTTGTAATCTTATGGAAAAGAAGACCACTAGGTGAGGAATTGGACGAACAAACTGCCAGTGACAGTCAATAATATGGTTTTTGTAACGAGAAAACAAAAAATATTGTAAATATAAGTAGTTATAGCATAAATTAATTTCAATTTTGTTTATAATCACACAATTTACAAATTTTACATTAAAATAGAATCCTCCAAGTAATTCTCTTTAATTACATTTGAAAGTAATGAATTCTTTTTCTTATAACTCACTTTTTTCAATTGGTCAACTACGGCAGACTTATTTACAATTATTTTCTTTACAATTCCAGTCTCTTTGTCGATATAATAATTCTCATTAATATTACCCTTCATAAAATCAAATTGACTAAAGGCATTATTATCCAATTCAACATTTGTACTATTGTTATTATTCTCTTCTTGTAAATTCTTCTTTTTAAGAGACATTGTTGATATTGGATAATAATGAAAAGGTCCTTCACATCCAATATTTTCATAAAAATATAAAATTAATAAATTATGAAATAAATTACATTCATTTGCTTTTGAAACCATTATTCCTTGTAAATGACAAAGTGCAAGAATATTTTCATTCAACAATCTTACACCTTTAACAAATTGTTCTTTTGGAGACATTACCTCTTGTTGTTGATGATGAACATCCATGTTACCATCTAAAATAATAGTTTCAGGTGTAGGTGTCGGTGCACTATTAAAATTATTAGGTGATCTAGTATAATCATTATTTGTTACAATCACATTATTATTTGGAATAGAAGTTGTAGTTGTAGCCATCATTACAGAAGATGAATTTAAAATTAACTTCTCAGTTGAACTATTTAAATTACTTCCATATCTCATTCTTGGACTATTTATCGTTGAACCATTGTTATTATTATTTAAAGAAGATAAACTTCCAATTTGATCATTAGCAATTGTATTTGCTCTATTTGAACTATTATTATTAATATTCATTTCATTTAATACACTATTTAAATCACCATCAAATAATGGATAATATTTATATTTTGGTTCAACTGTCATTACTTTAGCTAAATTTGTATTAATCTTTGGCATTAACATATTTAATCCATCATTTGTCACATCATTTTCTTTTTTTATAGTTTTAAATATTTTATCATTTCCTATATTTTCTAAAATTAAAGAATGATTTCCTCTATAAATCATTTTATTTGGTAATTTAATTTTTAAAATAATTTCTAATTGTTGTAATAATAAAATTATATAACCAAAAATATTTGATAATTTTTCATTGGATGGCCAATTATCAAATTGTAAAATATTATTTTGTAAATTATAATCTAAATGATTAAATTTTAATAAAATATCAATAAAATTAAAATTTTCATTAATTAAATAAATAGGTAAATTAAAATTTAAAAAAAATAAATATTTTGAATTATCATTTACAAAAATATTTACAATCATTAATTTATTTTTAAAATCTTCAAAAATTAAATTTAATTTTCCTTTATCAGTATAAAAAGGAAATGATTGAAATAAAGTTAAACAACTACGTTTCCTAATTTTATAAATTTTATCTTTAAAATTTTCTAAATTCTCAAAATTTTTAATTTTTTTAATATTTTCTTTATGTAATTGAATTAAATTCTTTAATTGATCTAAAGATAATTGTAAAACCTCTTTTTTTTGTGATTGTTCTTGATAAAGTTTTTCATTTTTCTTTAATAAATTATGATTCTCTTGTTTTAATTGTTTAATATATTCTTTTAATAATTGTATACGTTGTTTACTTAATCTTAATTTTCTTTCTTGAAGGCTTTGTTGTAGAGGAAGGCTTTTTTCTAATTGTAATTTTAATTGTTCTGCATGGTAATAGGTTTGATCGAATTGTTTTTGTTTTTCGGAAATGGTTTGATGTAAACAACTGGGACAAATAAAGTATTGTTTTTTAATTGGAGAGTAACAATGGTTGCATTGCATTGGTTAGGGTTTCTTTTCTATTCTGTTACGGAAAAAAGTAGGTCTGTTAGTGTTTTTTTAGGCTATTTTTTTTAAATTTTTATTTGAAGTTAATTTTCTTTCCTAAAAGAAAATATTTTAAATTAATTGTTTCAAAACTTTCCGATGAGACGGAATCGAACCGCCGACCACAGGATAACAGTGCTTTCTACAGTCCCATGCTCTACCAGCTGAGCTATCATCGGTTGTGATATGTAAATGAAAGCATGTTAATCTATAGCTTTTTAGGCCATATTACACAATTTATTGTTGGGCTTGTTTATACTGTTCATGTTCTTCTTGTAATCGTTCATTATCTATTTGTCTTTCTCTTTCCATTGCCTCTTCTTTTTGCTCGTCAGACAATCCAAATAAATTCTCCTCATCTTTTTCCTTCTCTACCTCATTACCATCCGTTTGCTTAGAAGTAAAAGAATTATATAACTTTTCAAAAGTTTGTTTTTTCTTCTTATATTGTTGATATTCTTCTACATCTTCTTTAATTTTCTTTTCAATTATTAATTTTATACAATTTTCAAGTAAATTTAAATCTAAATTAGTTTTTTCATTTAAATTCTTTATAATTTCATTTCTTGTAATTAAAATTTCATCCTCCGTTTTATTATTTAAATAATCTTTTGCTAATTGTAAAAAATCTTTCCCAATTATCTCAAATTGTTGAAATACTTTTATTAAATGTTTTAAATCATCAATCTTTATTATCCCATTTGTAGTATTCTCCCTAGGACTGGTACTAGAAGTGGAACTAGTCGTAACAGAACCTGAATATTTTTTTATCGTTTCAATTAGTTCAATAGTGTTACATTTATCTAATGATGGAAGAACGGAAAGTGTTGATTTATAGCCAGAAGAATTTGAGAATGGATCATCATCACATGAATTATCTGTTGTCAGGAAAGAACCCATGGTGGTTATACCGAATAGTGTTTGATTTTTTAGTTGATTTTTTTTGTAGTATTTGAAGGAAAGACAAACGAAATATGAACCGCACTTGTTTCACTCCTTTAAATCTAATGGAAGTGACAAGGATTTACTGTTACTTTTCAATGAGTTCTTAAAACCAGGGGTTGTTTTTATCGTTAGCTTCAAGAATGCTGAACTTTCTTTGAGTATTTTCACAAACAAAAAATGCAAAAAAGAGTTATCTTAATTGTGTGCAGTTGGAACATATTCCTTTCAGTGTTATTCGTAATTCTTTGAATTTATGTGAATTAAAAACTGTAAATGGTGTACACAAGACTTGAATGTGGATCCTAAGATGTAATTATAACACGACTTCTGAATAATCTACTCGTGAACTTTAGAGTGGATACTGTAGTAGAGTGACTAGAAATAAGCACTCGCATGCCAATTCAAAAGCATCTTTTCATTTGTCCAGTATTTTCAACATCCCAAAAAAAATATCACAATATGAACAATAGTGCTTTTGCTAAATTATATTCAGGTTCATCCTCTCAAGATATAACCTCCACCAACTCAACATCTGGACAATCTACCAGTACAAACACTACCGATATTGTAACTTTTGATGTTACAAAACCATTTCCATCAAAGCTTTTAACACAAGAAGAAGGAGAAGGAGTTGCAAAGACAACACAAAAATTACAGGAATATCAAAAAGTTTTAGAAGAAATGGGTAAACTTTTACAAGAAGTTGGTTATACAGGTAATATGGAAGCAGATGCCCAAAACTTAGTTTGTGTAGATCGTCATAAGTTTTTAAATTTTGGTTTAGTTATAAATAAATCTCCTAGACAAGAAAGAAAGACTGCAACTAGACCTGCAGCTATGAATGTAAAACTTATTCTTTCATTATTAGGAGAGAATGATAAATTATTTAGTTTTGGATTATTTAGAAGAGTAGCAGCTGGAATTGCCAACACTGAATTTGGGTAAGTTATTAATCTTTTACTGTCTCATCTAACAACAATCTAACAATAATCAATTAGTTTGACACATGCTAGTCTTCTTATCGGACAATGGAGAATTGATTGGGTAAGTTATTAATCATAACTATTTCTAATAATTTACTACATCTATAGTATAACAGTTCAATTGTTTCCATCAGAAGTAATGAATCTCAAATTTTTGCTAAAAACTCAATTGCTGCCATGGATTTAGGTAATTTAAGAAGTGTACAAGAAATTGAGAATGCTTTTAATCAAATCTCTAAAATTGCTTGTGAATATAATGCTACAAAAGTTTACGATCGTAAAAAATGTAATTGTCATCATTTTGTTAAAGATATAATGAAGGCTTTAAATCTTCAAATACCTGAGAAGGGACCTTTTAAACAATATTTTAAGGCTTTAAAGAAGGGAGAAACTAGAAGACTTTATAAGTATTCTGCAACATTAAAGGGTTTAGTTAAGACAAAGGTTGGTTTCCAAGATAAATATCAACAGTATTATAAGACTGATGAGATTGAATTTACTGAGAGAAAGCAAGTTGATGATTTTGCTTGGTGGTTAAATTCATTGGATTATTTCAATACTGAAGATGGTAAACTTGACTTCCCTCTATTGAAAGGTTTTGATAGAAGTTTTGTTATGAATAGACAAAATGAAGGTTTGTCAATAGGTATTGGAGATGAGAATGAAGAAAAGTGTTTCTTCTCATTCACAGGAAAATTCCAAGATGACTCAATTAATAGAATTCAATACAATGTACAAAAGTATAGAGTTCCTCCTCCAAATAGAAAATAATTGTATTTTAACTTAAAATTTTGATAAATTTAACAAATTTTCCATTGTAAACAATTATTTATTTTAATTGTTTTTATTTTTCACATAAAAAAATTAAAATTTCCAAAAATAAAGGTCTAAATTGACCATCATCAAATTTATGCATAAAATAATAGTAGATTTCTAAAATATTTGTTAAAATATTATTATATTATTTATATATTCTAATAAATAAAAGAAACAAATTCTATAAAAAATTCATTTTTAGAAAAATATAAAAATTACTCTGAAGATACATCAAAAGAAAGATTATTTGCACTTTTTGAAGAGATTGATAGTTTATATGAAATTAAAACATGTTGTGGAGAAGAAGTTGATAAGATTTGTACTGATTGTAGTTGAATACAATGTTGTAAAGAAATTAAAGATTTAGAAAATCAATTAGAAGAAATGAAAGAGTCAAAATTAGAACAATTTAAAAAGATTGAAAAATTAAAAGAGAAATGGTTAACTCCATTACAAGATTGTGTACAAAAGATTAATGATACATTTGTAACATTTTGTAAACATGTTGGTATTGTTGGTGAAGTATCTTTAAAAGGAAATGAAACAGATTACGAAAAGTGGGAAATTGAAATTAAAGTTAAATTTAGAGATGATGAAAAACTAATGGCATTATCTATGCATAGACAATCGGAAGGAGAACGTAGTGTTACCACTATTTTATATTTATTACCATTATTGGAATGTTTCATTTCATTTCAAATGTTGCATTCACTATCAGAATTTTCCATTATACTATTGAACATTTTTATTTTGGGTGGAACATTTTTGTTTTGTGTGGAATATTTTTGTTTTGTGTGGAATATTTTTATTTTGTGTAATTTGTTACATGCAACATCTTATTCAACCTTTCTTTACTGCTGATTTTCTTCTTCTTTTTGCCAATTTCTTCATTATTTTCACTGAATGGAATCTTCCAATCAATCTTTCCAAAGAGTCCGTTTTCAACAAATAATTTACAATTTAATAATCCACAACAAAATTTTACCCAATAATCAATCATCTCGTAATTTCCTCTAAAAACACTTCCCATAATTTCAAATTCTTTTAATTTATTATTCCAGTCTTCTATTTGTTTTCTAAATGATTCGAATCGTTCATTATATTGTTTTTCTTTTTGTGTAAGTTCTTTGTTCTTTGGTTTTTTATTTTTCATCATTAAACTACCTCTATTTCTTGAAACTCCAAGTAATTTTTCTTGACCTTGTAAACTCAAATCAGAAACTAAAGCTAATCCTTTAGTTATATATTTTAAAGAGTCATTTGCTGCTGTAATAGTTTTTTCAGCAACCGCTTTCAAATAACCATCACTAATATCTAAACAAAGACCTTCATAATGTTGTGGATTAAATTTTGAAATGTCGGTTAACACAACAAGTAAACCCTTCTTCCATTCTTTGAATTCATTTTGTTGTAATAAATCGGGTCTTCTTTTAGCTAATACATCTATTCTTATTGGTTTTGGTAAAATTGTTACACTATAACAAATACAAGGCATAGCTTCTGCGTTATGACCTCTTTTTGTAGTTTGATAATGAAGGTGAATATAATCATGTAATTTTTCTTGCGGAAAATTTGGTTTTTCTATTTCTATTGGTGTTGAATCAATAGTGATTGATTGTGCAAAAATATGTAAATCAATTTTACTTAAATCAAGTGTGGTTCTTGGGAATCATGATTTTGTTAATGGTATCATAAGTTCTTTTTCTAGATGAGAAAAAGAGGAAGGTGGTATATTAAAAAAATCCTTTTTTTTATTTAAAAAAGGATACCATTTTGCATAATGATTCATTTGAAGAATCACATCTTCGATTCTTGTAGGAAATTTTGTAATTTCTTTTTTATGTTCAAAATAATATGTGCATATAGCTATTTGTGAATCAATTACTTCTCTAGATGATCCAAATAAATGAAGAAATATTTGATTACTATCTTTTTTTGAACATATTTCATGATAAACCGTTTGTTCTAATGTGACATATGGGTGAAACATTTTTAATAAATAAATAAATAAAACTCAAATTTTTATGTTTTTTTTTAAATGTTTTTGTTCTGAATGGAATGAGTTTGTTTTGAATGGAATGAGTTATGCATATAAGTTATTCTATAAAGAATTCAACATTCTAAATGAAACAAGACATTCCAACATTACAACAGTTAAATAAATCTCCATTCCGTGTTGTAGATGAGATTAATCAAGGTATGGATCCAACAAATGAAAGAAAGATATTATTTCAAATGTTAGATGCAAGTCAAGGGGATGATATTCCACAAAGTTTTTTGATAACACCAAAGTTATTACCTAATTTAGTACCTGAGAATGCAAATAATATTACAATATTATTTATTTATAATGGACCAGAAAATATTAAGCAAGATGCACTAGCCAAATATTTTGCTAGATTTGACAAGTCTTTACGTTAAAAACTAAATTATAATTAATTTTTAAGTATAAACCAAAAAACAATTTTCAATTCTTCTTACTAAATTCGCCCTAGAGAAACATTTATGAAACACAAATCTTATCATTCTTAAAGGGTAGTTAACGAGAACACAAATTTTTTTTTAGCCTATCAATAATAGTTATTTTGTTGCCTCCTGAATTTTGACTAGGCACTAATGTTTGTTACGTTCAAACATTAGTGCCTAGTCAAAGAGTAACTTTAGAAAAAGAACTGAATTTGTAACAAATTAAGGTTTATTAAAAAATCTTTAAGAAGAAACATAAACAACAATTTTCAATTCTTCTAATTCTTCTGCTGAGGTTATGATATTCGCCCTAATGAGAAACATTTACTGAATCTTAGCATTCTTTAATCCAAAGGTAGTTAATGAAACAACAAAAGGACCTTCCTTTGCATTATTTGTTGTTAAACTTGTTGTAGAAACATTTCTAAATGGACTTGTTACAACAACGTTTGCGTTATTTCTATTTGGAAAATCAATATTCTTTAAATTAGAATAACACAACTCATAAATAGTACCTTGGTTAGTTTTGCTGTCAACAGTAATTGTAAAGTTTACTCTTGAGTGTTCAGGAACTGCATTGTAAACAAACACTACTTCATTTGTTTGGAATTTTGCTAAATCATCTCCAGTATTTTCAATTGTAAAAGTGTTTGTTGAAAAAATGTAACTTCTTCTAAACCAGTAGAATGGTTTACCTAACATCTTAACACTTTCAACTTCTTATGGAACAATACAGAAATACATAATGACAGGTTGACCATCATTTGGAACTGGAATGCTAAGTGTTGCATTTTGACCCATTGCCATATACAAGTAATTGTCTTTTGATGGTTTGCCGGTAATGGTTGATGCATAAACCACAACAGGTGTACTTCTTTTCACATCTTCATCAGCAAAAGTATATTGTAAAATCTTGCTAGATTCTTCAATCAATAAAGTTGCAAACCAAAATGGATTTTTAACATTAATTTCATCAAAAACTTCTTCAGCGTACAATGTATTGTGTACTGCCTCTCTTGCTTGAACTGGAGTATCAACTAAAACACAAAGAGTTCTAAAAGAATTTGATCTCTTTGATTCACAAGGAACACAATAAGCCATTCCATTACTTGGAGCAATTGTTCCATTTGCACAAGAGTACATTCTATCATCTCCAGGACAGTAATGTCCTTGATCACAAACTGAGCAAGGATCGAATAAGGTGTGAGAATTATGGTAAGTACCAGGGCTGCATCTCCAACCCATAACGTTAGACATTAACAAGCATAAAACAACAACAACTGAACTTAAGACGACTAATGATCTTAACATTGTTTTTTTTGTAAATTTTTAATATATCTACAGTTTTTCATTCAAAATTTACTTAAATACTTTTCAGGGGTTTTTGTCATGTTGGAAAGAGAGCGATCTTAATAAAAACGTTTTTTAAAGCAATAACATTAAGGAAAATGTTACTATTTTACCTTTTCATTATTGGGTTAATAATTTACTGCACAGGGCAACATTAAAACTTTTGTGGGTCAGATTTTAAAGATAGGGCGCACTTTCTACAACAATATTTGTGGATATTTTTACAAAAGTAGGTAAAATAGTAACATTTTCCTTAATGTTATTGTTACTTTCGATTTCATAAAATATTTACACCATTTTACTTAAATGTTTTTTCGATTAACTAAATTAGACCTCAACGATAGCTGGAGAAATCTTTAGTTCTAAAAGCAATGTTGTAGTTTAGTCTCTTGAACCTCTAAACCTCAATATAAAATTATTCACCTTTAATGCATTTAATTATACAAAAGATATTTATCGATCATTACAATTACTTAATCTTCTACAAAATATTAACGTTCTTTTCCCATTAAAGAATACAAAGTTTTTTATATTTAATCATAACCGTTCCACTACAATTTAATTGAATAAGCATAATGCGATATAGTTGTTATAGTTTATTAGGTCAGATTTAATTACAACGCATGCAAATTATAACCTCTGGAGTACCTTAATTACCGTATATAAACAATGTAATTGTCATTTATTTCAAAACTTATGTCTAGCAACTTGTTGTTTCAGACCAATAAAATTACACACATAAATATTTAACAAACATTAATGTTGAACCTTTTGAGATAATAAATCAACACACTTCTCTGCAGTATCAACTACCTTCGTTCCAAAAACAGATATTATTAAATAATATAAAAGCATAATCTATAATTTTAAGTTTAATATTATAACTATTATTTAAATTATTAATTAAAATAATATTTGTAAAAAGAATATAAATAATTAAATTATTAATTTGGGTAGATAATTATATAAAATTTAATAATTTTTGTTATCATTGTGATTATGATATTTTTTTTAATATTATGAATTTAATATTATTAATAATATTAATTAAAATATTTTTAATATAATTATTATAATATTTAAAAAAATTAGTTATTAAAAATATTATAATTATATTTATTTTATTTAAACAAATATAATATATTTTTTAAATTATGTTTACTAATTTTTTTTATAATTATATATTCAGTTTTTTTTATATTTAAAATATAATTATTAATATTATCCTTTTTCAATAAATTAAAACTAAATAAATTACAAAAAAAATTACTAATAAAAGTTTAATAATTATAAAATAAAATGTAAAATATTTTCAAATAATAATAAATTTTTTTTAAAAAAAACATTAAATAGTTTTATATATTATATTTATTTATTAAAAAAAAATTAAAATTACTAATTATAACTAATAAAATAAATTATTATAACTAAAAATTTAAGTTTTTTAAAATAATTTTATTTTTAAATAAATTTAATTTTTTATTAAAAATAAAAATTTTTTAAAAAACTAATATTTATAAAAAAATTAATATTTATTTATTTATTATAATAATTTATAAAAATACTTATTATTAATAAATAAAAATACTAAATTTTATTTTATATTTTAAAAAAAATATAACTAAAAAAACAATAAAAATTTTAGCAGTTCCATAGTGATTATATATAAAATTATATATAATTTTCTCTATTTTCATACAAAATAAAACAAAAAAAATTTTAATAAAACTTTTTTTAAAATAACTTTAAAATAACTTTTTTTAAAAAATAACTTTATTTTTTAAAAAAAATACGTTGTACAATAAGTTTAAATATATTATGAATATTAATTGTAGTTAAGATTATAAAATATTATAAATAGTAAAAAAATATTAACAAATAATATAAATTTAAAAATAAAAAAAAAAGTATAAATTTATATTTTTTTTAAACAAAAACATTAAAAACAAAATAAAATTATACTGTTTTTACTAATATTTTATTTATTAAAAAATTAATAAAAACAATATAATATTATACTGTTTTTTAAATAAAAAATATTTTTTATAAAAAAATTTAATATCAAATATTTTATTTTAAATATGTAATAATTTATTTATTATTTAACCTCATAATATACTATTTATTTATTTTTTTAATTTTTTTTAATTTTTTTTTAAAATTCTTTTTTTTGTTCATTTATTTATAAAAAAAATTATATTTTTTGTTATCTTTTTATTTTTGAAATATATAAATTATTTTTGTATTTTTGTTTTAAAGATTAATTGTATAAATTTTTTTTGATTTTTTTTTTAAAGATTAATTTTTTAAAGTTTTATTAGTTTTTTTTTATTAAGTAAATAATTTTTTAAATTTTTTTTAGTTTCTTTTTATTTATATGATTTATTTTTAATTATTTATATTTTTTTAGTATTAAAAATATATTTTTATATAAAATTATTATTTAATATTATTTTTTTACAGTAAATTAATTTTAAAAATATAATATTTTTACTTATTTTAAAAAAACTAAAATAATTTTAACATTAACATAAATAAATACAAATTAAATATTACAAAAAATTAGTATTTTTAATAAATTAAAGATATTTTTTATTTTTTAAAGTTTTTTAAAATTTAAATTTAAAATATATTCAAAAATTTTTAAATATTATTAATTATTAACATTTTTACTTATAAAAAATTGGTTTTAATATTAATTTAAAAAAGAAACGATTTTAAAATATTTATTTAAAATATATTTTTTAAAAAAATTAAATTAAATTTATTAAAAACAGTATAAATTTATATAATTTTTTAAAAATTTATTAAATTTATTTTTTAGTTTGTTTTTTATTATTAATTTTTAAATTTTATTTTATTTAAATTATAAAGAACTAATAAAATTTTATAATATGATATGATCTAAAAAATGATAATAAAATAACTTTAAAATATCATATTAAGGCAGTAGATAATGTTTTAAATATTATATTTAAAAATATTTTATAATCTATTAATTGCAATATTACTAGAGTTTTAAATGAATTAAATAGTTATTTATCATTATTCTATTTATATCTTAATTTTTTAAATGAAAATAAAATTAATAATTTATAAGTTTATTTAAATAATTTATATTTATAATTAAATAATGATTTAAATAATAATAATTTATAACAAGAAATTAACAAATTAGAAAAAATAATTAAATTTAAATATTCTTTAAATAAATAAGCTAAAGAATTTAAAAAAAATGTTAATAATATTAAAACAATATTAAATGTTAAACCAAATTTTATTTATGATAATGGATTAGCAGTATTAAAATTTGTAAATAATAATACTTTTTTACTTATAAATTGTATGAGACACAATTTAAATTTAATATTTCATCATTTTATAAATACTTTATATCCTTTATTTGATTCCCATGTTAGTAAAGTTATAAGAAAAATTAGAAGTAACTGGAAAGTTTTAAAATTTTTATTTTTAATTGAAAATAATTGTAATGATTTTATTAAAAATTATTTAGAAAAGGAAGATAATTTAAATTTAAATGAAATAACTATAAATAAATTAAGTATTTTATGAACAAATTTTAAGTAAATGTTAAATTGATATTTAAGTAAATGTTAAAATGATATGAGAAGTAATAATAAAATTAATGAAATATATTATTTAAATTATATACAATTTAATGAAATTTATTTAGAAACATTTAATAATACCAAATTAGTAAATTTAAAAGAATTTAATAAATTAATAATAAAAAGTACTTATCTTTTTGTTTTATATATTTGTTTATTAAATAATAAATATGTTACTAAAATTTCATAAATATTAATCAATTTAGAAGATAGAGAAAAAAATATATATAATTTTTCTTTAAATACTTTAAATAATTTAACTAATAATAATAATTTAATATTATATAATTATTTGAATGAAGTTAATAATTAGATTAAATTATTTGGATGTATATTTATTGATAATGAAATTGTTGAATTATCATTTTTATTTTTTAAATAAGTATTAATGATTAATAGATAAAATAGAAATTTTTATATAAAATTTATTATACTTCTAATGATATTTAATTTAATAAATTACAAAATAATTATATATCACATTATATTAATGTATGTAAGAAAATAAATAAAGAAGATAAAATATTTAAAAATAAAAAAAAAATATAAAGAAAATTTAAAAATATTAAGGGAAGAAAGAAAAAGAAAGTGATTAAAAGTAAAAGAATTAAATAATATTAATTTATTAAAAACTATTATTTATTTATTTAAAACCTTTAATTCTTTATAAATTAATGATTTAAATAAAATTATTTTAAATTTTGATAAAGAAATTAGTAGAGGAAATTTATATAATATTTTAATTTATTTAAAAGAACAAAATTATATTAATGAAAATGTATTAAAAGAGAGTATTAAAAGTTTAGTTGATGTTGTTAAATTATTTAATAGAGATGATGTGTTTAAAAGAATTAAAAAATTTATTAAAAATACTTTTATTTCAAGTATTTCACAATTTAATAGAAGTACTCAATATAATTTTATGGATATAACTATTATATTTAAGATAAATGTAGATAATATAAAAAATAGAATTTTTACATATACAGTTTGTAATTAAAGTGAAAATAAAAAAAGTGATAACTTAATTGAAGATAATAGAATAATTATAAATTTTAAAAATAAAATACTTATTAAAGGTAGAAGAAGAAAAAAAAATTAAAGTAATTTTTAATTAAACATTTTTTAAAACAATTAATTAGAAGAAAAGTATTATTAATAAAGTTAAACTTTAGTAATATTATTAAAATATAAACATAATAATAAATAAACTATTTATATTTATTTAATTTTTTACAATAATATAATTAAATACTAACTATTAAATTTTTCTACAGTTTATTTTCAAAAAAAAATATAGGAAATCTTGGGCACTTTGTGTACTCTGTAAATTCTCAAAAGAATAGTAATGAGGGATGAAGAAATGTTATTTAAGGGAAAACCAAAAGTTGTTATTTCTTCTTTAGTTATTATTTTTCTTTCTAATAGTTAATTATAAAGTCATACTCTAATAACAACATCTTCTTCTTAACTACAAGTATCATCTTCTTCTTTTAACGAACAAGTTTTTTAAACTAAAACTTAATAGCTTTAATCACAAATAACAGCACTATAGAAATTAATTCATAAATTTACATTTTCCTTCAACCTAACCACCGTAAATAACCAAAGTAACCTGTAAGAACACATCCACAAAATTCACATCAACCTATTCCTATAAAAAACCATTGACAACAATGCAACATTTATTTTCATTAAGCAAAATAAATAAATCAACAACAATAACAATAACTACTGACAACTATAATAATGGCTAGAACCAAGACTGTTCCCTCAAAACGAAATGATAATAACAAAGGAGCAAGAAAGTCAATGAAACAACTAACTGTGGCTAACAATACAGCACTGAAAAAACTGACAACATCAAATGGTTTAAAACAAACACACAGTTTTAAACCTGGCCAGGCTGCCCTTAGTGAAATTAGAAAATATCAAAAGTCTACTGAACTTTTAATTAGAAAGCTGTCTTTCCAAAGATTAGTAAAGGAAATTGTTAGAAACTATAAGGCAGATTTACGTTTGCAATCAACCACAATTTTAGCTTTACAAGAAGCTTCTGAAGCTTATTTAGCAGGTTTATTTGAAGATACCAACTTGTGCGCTATTCATGCTAAAAGAGTTACAATAATGCCAAAAGATATGTTGTTGGCAAGAAGAATTAGAGGAGAAAGAATATAAGCAATTCTAAAGAAATGATTAATCGAGAAATTACTTGTAAACTGTAAATCTTTTTTTGTAAATAAATAAACACCAATTACTAATTACCAAATGGACTGAAACTTTAAAACTGCTATATACTGAATAAATAAAGAGAATAAACAGGAGGAAGAAATACGTAACATAGTGATTATGACGATTAAAATTATGACAATTTTGCCTTATAACAATTTATTAAGGACCTGCAAATATTTATAATTTATAACTTTGCCTCATACGCTTTTTGTAAACGTCAAAAAAACCTATCAAAAACTTTCACGCCAATCTTATTCGTTAAAATCAAGTTCAAAACAAATAAAAATTAGCACAACATATGGCTAGAAGTAAAGCATCTCCAAGAAAATTAAAGGTTAATGATAGAGGAGAAAGACTGTCAGCCTGTCAAACACCTGCCAAGTCTTCAAAGAAGATGCCAAAAAGACCTACAGCTGCTCTAAAAAGACCACATAGATACAAACCAGGTACTATTGCTCTTTGTGAAATAAGAAGATATCAAAAGTCTACTAAGTTTTTAATTGGAAAGTTGCCATTCAAAAGATTGGTAAGAGAAATTGCAGAAGGCCTAAAAGGTGGTAGATTTCAAGCAGATGCTGTTGAAGCCTTGCAAGAAGCTTCTGAAGCTTATTTAGTTGGTTTATTTGAAGATACCAACTTGTGCGCCATCCATGCAAAAAGAGTCACAATAATGCAAAAAGATATGCAGTTAGCACGAAGACTCAG
>CADWAF010001114.1:0-17962 GCA_902984215.1 Willaertia magna
AATTGTTTGACACATTAAAAAGTTTTATGTTGTTTAACTTTAAAACTACACATCACTTATGAGAACATTAAATTTAAAATCATAATTGAAAGGTATGTATCTTGTTTGTACTAATGCATAAGTTAAAACTAATGATAATTCATCTCTTAATTCATTATCTTTAGGTAAATGATTAATAATCCAATTAATTACTGCCTCTTTTACGTCACCAAATAATTCTAAATGTTCTTGAATTAAAGAAGATAAACTTAATTGTCTTGAATTTAAATCAAATGAACAACTATTTAGTAAATAAGAACAAGCTTGTTGTTTTAACTGTGCCCTCACCAGTTCATGAGATGTAGGATAATAAATTCTAATAGGAGGACTGGAAGAACAACAATGACCAATTGCAAATATATGTAATGGATCTCTAAAATAGAAATCTCTTAATAATAAATGTTTGTCACTATCTTCAATTTTCCTGACACTTGTCAAAAGACATTCAATATCGTCTAATGAAAATAAAACACCATTAATTTCATACATTGGGTTTTTTAGGAATTGAGTTCTTTCAAGGGTTGATAGTAAAGGATAAGAACCATTCTTAATAAATCCATGTAACAACATAACATGATAAATATTAATTAAAAATACAATTAATAAATGTTTTGATTTCTTTAAATCTACTAAACTAACACCATCCAATCTATAGCATAATTCTTTAAATTCATTAAATGATTCTAATGAATTTAAGTGAATTAATTCTTTACTTAATTGTAATTGTTTTCCCCAAGCAAATCTTTCTTCTGTTAAAGTAATAGATTGATTATAAATTTGTAAAATCTTTTTTAGTAATAAAACAGAAAGTTCAGCACTATCATGTGCTGATAATTCGTTTCCTTTTGTTGAAAAATAGGTTCTTGGTGTAGCTGGAACTGTTGCACTATCATCTTCAATATCTTCAGAAATTGACAAGAAATTATCTTCATCCAAGGAAGATCCTGTATCAGTTTCTTTAGATGAATCTTCATTTTCTTCATCTAAATCTCTATTGGCTATACCAAGTGTTGGAATATTAACTGGTACTGCAGAGTCATTAGGTCTGTTTAACATGGTTGACATTCCTCTCTTTCTTTTTTGTTGAGTGTCTTGTAATTGTTTTTCTTGGTATTCGTCTTGTTGTTTCTTTAATTGTTGTTGTAATAAGAAATTACGTTCTAATTGTTCCCAAGATAAAGATGATAAATAATCAATAGCAATACTTAATGTTACTAAAGAATAACCTCCAACCCCTGTCATGAAGGATTCATGAACAAAATCTTCAATTATTTTAAAGTGACAATAAAGATCTGGAATTGCTGCCTTAATAATAACAAAAATAAATATTGGTAATAACGAATCAGCAGAAACATCCATACCCTTTCCATGATAATCAGAAACACATTTAACAATGGCTTTTGATGTATTTGTTAAAATTGGAATTTTTCCATCCACCAAATGATTTACAGAAAGTATTTGTTTAAAAGTATCAATAGCTTCTTTATAATTTTCTTCTGAAGATTTACCATTACCATCTAAACAATATTCGTCTCCTACCTCCAAATGACGAGGAGTGGTATAAGAAAGTTCCAAATATTTACTATTCAATACACTATTCTTTGCTTGGAAATCTTTTTTATAAGGTTCTAAAATAATTGGGAAAATATCTTTAAATAAAACAGTTTCCACCACTTGTTGAAAGTATGGTGTCAAATCAGTTAATTTAACTCTTACATTGACCTTATTATTGAATGCAATGTTTATAATATTTAATTGAACTTGACTGGAAAGTACCTTATTCATTTTCTCTGTTTTATAAATAGTTGATAAATAAAATGTTTGATTTAAAAGTACTTACCAAAGAAAGAAAGAATAAGAGATTTAATTCTAGTAACCTCCAAAATTTTTTCTTCAACGGATAATTGTTTTTCAGTTTGTGAGTAAGTTTCCATGAATTGTTTAGCATATTGTTTAATAACATGTGTCAATGTACTGTTTGGATCTTTAGCCCTTTCACTTAGATGTTTAAATATTATCTTTTCTTGTTCTTCAATATTGTTACTGTTTTGTTCCAATTCAACAAAGATAGGGAATGGACAACGACTAACTTCTATAATGTCAGCAAACAATAAAGTGTTTTGTTCAATGAACTCTTTAAAAGTTTTGAATTTTGTTCCAGTAGCACTTTCAAAATCTAAAACGTCGTGTGGATATTCTACTAATTGTCTTTCTTCAGAAAAATTTAAATAGTAAATCATTTCTTTCTTTAAACTTCTATGAGTAAGTATATCATTTTGATTTGAGTAAATGCAAGGGAATGCCTTGGAGACGTCTGTTTCAATACATGACATTCTTTTACCTAATATATTTGATAATAATTCTACTATTTGTTTAAATGACATACTTTCACCAGATATTATAAATTTGTTAATTAATTGTACAGAATCTGTATTAATTGTTTGCATTAGGTGAAGAATTAAATAAATAACATCATCACCATCACACCAGTTTAGAGTAGTATGCCAAGAATCACGTATTTTAGATGCTGGTATAGATAGAGTATCACTTGTTTGTAATTCTGAACAAAGTACTGCAAATGTTTGATAAAGCCATCCAAATTCAATAAATGTATAAGTTATTTTACATTTCCTAGATAAAAATAGTGACAATTTAATTATAAAATCTTCACAAATCTTTCCAGTAGCACTATCATAAAGTAACATTATATGTTTCATCTTTGTGGAACGATGTGCCAATTCAATAATTTTTTGAATTATTTCTAAATCAATCCATTTGTTTAAAATATATTTTGCTCTTATAAATATTATTAATTTTTCACTTGTCGATATTCCATTACCAACAATATCTAAAAACTTTTCAGATAATTGTGTTTTAACTTGTATTTCAACACTGTCCTCTTGAGAAACTAAGGAACTTAAGTCTGAAGAGCTAGTTGAACTAGATTTCTTTATATTCTTTGGAACGTATATTAAACTATTATCCTCTGACTTTCTACCTTTACGTATTTCCTCAACCTTTTCTTTATATTGTGATTCAATTGCTGATTTCTCTTTATCATATTCAAAAGTAATATATTGAGCAGTCTTAAATGGATAATCTGGAATTTCTTTTTGATTAAAAATTATATTCTTACTTCTATAATTTCTATCATGAATTGCATGAAGTAATTTAGATTGAACAAAGTGAATAGAACCTATCATACAAATACATGGGTTGTGGTCTTGGAAGGTTTCAATTTCTCTTTCAATGAAACTATCAAAGGTTGTTGGTGGTGAACCCTTAATACTTTCTAAATCGTGAACGACCTCTTTAGACAAACCATTGTCATAAACATGAGCATAAATATCATGTAAACAGTTACATTCCCATTCGCTTAATCCTTTTGAATCAATTAATCTTCTTATAGAAACATCTCTTTCCACAATCTTATATTCTACTGGTACATTTGTTTTTCTAGAAAACTTTTGTATTACATCGTCAATTGTTAAACTTTCTATTCCACTAAGATGATAAATTGATTTTGAAACTATAGATTTAGAATTATTATCAACATTATTATTGATTGAATTATTTAAAGCTGTTGTTGTCATATTAGTAAATCTTCTAGATCTATGAACTGAATTAGACCTTATAGAACAACTACTTTGAAAAAGATAGTTCATTACCATTGTTGAAATTGACATACCAACATCTCTATAATCTACCCAACTAACTTGTTTTACATCTGAATCCTCAAAATTCTGTAAACTACCAAATGGAAAATAAAATGTTCTAGTTCTTTCATCGTAAAATAATAAAAAATCTTGCATTGAACCGTTAATTCTAAAAATAATAGAAGATTCACCATAATATGATTTTAATAAATTTTCACATTGTAAATAGTAATTATATAAAGTAAGTTCATTTCTCTTTTCTTCATTATTATTCTTATTATCAAAAATAAAATATTTTGAACAAAAGAAAAATCTATTAATTCCTAATTGTAATGAAAAATTAATTACTTCATTAAATTCTCCAATCATTTCAGGAATGTGTTGTGGGATGTGAATTAAAACTGTCACTTTTAATGATTTCATATTTTGTATTGTTTGAGCTAAATTATATTTTTCAAATTTAATAATTCCCTCATTTATATTGATGACAGTACTTCCATAACTTCTTAATAATTCATCTTTACTGTTAGAAGAACCAAAACTTGATTTTCTAGTATTATTACCACTATTATTGTTATTTTCATTTTGATTCTTTTCATAAGAAATTGCAATGACATGAATTTTTCTTAACAATAAAGACTTTACAATTTCCATTCCAAGTGTAGTTGTGGCATTTGTTACAACTTTGATCATACATTTAATAAATAATTTTAAATTAATTTGTAAAATGTGAACTTACCTACAGCGGCTAATTTTCTTGTAATTCTTGGAGAATTAGGACTATCCAAGTTAGAAGAAGAAGTAACATTATTATCGGATGAACATTCAGAGCTACGAGGTGATGTTTCTTGATTAAAAACAATAGGTTGTAATCTAGTTCTAGTTCTCATTCTAGCTCTCGCTTTTTCCGTAAAACTCCTCTTTAAACTCTTTATCCAAGATTCTCTTTCCTCTTCTTCATTATCGCTCTCTAAAGTTTGAAATATATAAACCCTTTCATTATAAACATTATCAGAGCTATAAGACTATCCATTCCCGATATTAAGTAGTTCGTATTAAAGAAAAAGAATGAAAATTACTATTAGCGCTACTACTTGACAACAATTTTAAAATTATTTTTTTCTTACCTTTTCACATTTAACGTAGAAGGTTCTTTTTTGTTTTTCATCTATTTGGACTGAACCATTGTTTAATATTAAAGCTCCAATAATTTGTGAATTTGGTTCATCGGAATTTCTGTAAATTAAAATATCATCATATATTTCAATAAATCTTTTTTTCCAAGACTTCCATTTGAGACCTTGTTTTAGCAGAAAACCAGTTTTTGATGGAGTTTTATCTGACAATGTTTGGCAAATGGAAATTAATTCTGGTGAGAGTTTTGACTTTTTACGTTTCATCATTTATAGTTTTTTTTTTGATAGATCGAAAGAATGAATTTCACTCGTCAACAGTTTGGATTCGTTTTACTTCTCACAATAAATGTTTACCTTTAATCAAATAACTTTATTCCACCAACAATACAAGAAACTTAAACAAACAGAATTCGAACTAACTCATTGACCTTAAATTTTAAGTCAAACAGCTGCTCTCACAATAAAACCGAAGGGAACATGGTCTAGTGGTATGATTCTCGCTTTGGGTGCGAGAGGCCCTGGGTTCGATTCCCAGTGTTCCCCTTGTCGAAAGATAAGAAATTTTAACCTGCAACAAAGCTTGTTTTCTGTGGTTTAATGCTGCCCAAATAAAACCTGTGCCAATTTCAAAAAAAATTGACTTGTAATTCAATTCCCATTATTTCAACTGCTGTTAAAATAATAAACATTTTCGGAACACTTTTAATTTATTTTTTAATTTATAAAACGAATGAGAGTCAACATTAGGCAAAGGAAAATAGATTTAAATAAACCCTTGCCTATCATCATTGCCAATAGCTTAGAGGAATGTGATTTACCATCAAACTCTACATTTGATAAAGAGGTAAGTTATTTTCACATAGTTCCGAATTTTGTTTCGAACACAAGTTTATTAAATAGGAATTAAGAGCAATTCACTTGATAGATGAAGAAGAACAACAACAAACATCAATATTAGAACAAAATCTATTTATTCCAACACCAATTGTTAAAGAAATACATGATGAAGGGAACTGGAACGAACAAAATCCATATAATAGATTAAATTCTTATTATAAACATTTTCCCGATCCACTTCCAACAAGTGAAAAAACAATATTATATGATATAGATGATGAAGATGTGGAATGGTTAGAACGTTTCATTTCCGATTACAAAAAAGATTACAATTACTATCAACAACAACAATTGTCAATAACGAAGTCATCTTTTCTACAAAAATCTTCTTCTGTACATCATAATATGATAATAATTAATATTTTACAAAAATGGAAAGTTCAACAATTTTCTCAATTACCACATCCTTCAATAATTGAAGAATATTTAAATGAAGATTTTCTAGAGGAAGCCTTTGATAGATTTGAAAAGGCTACTGGGACATCTAGGTACTTATGTTCTTTATCTCAGGCTTTACTGAAATTCCCTTCTATTCAACGATATTTTCATTCCCCTAATATTTTAATGAATAATAATTTTAATAATTTTAATAGTTTTAATAATAGTACGTTTTATAATGGGAATAATTTAACACTGCCGAAAAGTTCATTGTTTACAAAATCTCCTTCTTCTTCTTCATCGTCGTCATCTTCTTCTTTTAATAATCCATTTTCTTCTCCTTCAACAACGAATACCACAATAATAAATTCTTCGCCTTCTTCTTTGTCATCGCTGACATCAACCCCTACAATTAATAATTCCTCTCCTAATACTGCCCTAAATAATAATAACAACAATAATTTAACTGATAATTTAATTAACAATCATAATAATATAATTTACGATAATTTACCGCCATTTCCTTTCAGCCTATTGGAAGCCTTTTATAATTACTGGAAAGAAAAACGTTTATCTAGAAGACAATTTCCAACCGATAGGAAATTATATCCACATTGTGGAAGGCCTTTAACCATTCAGTTTGAGATACCTCCAGATCCAAATGATAATGATTCACGTTTACCTTTTAGACCTTCAACTAGTACGAATAATACGAAGAAAGCATCTAGGAAGAATGATGTTGATTCTTATATTAGGATGAGACAGATAAGGAAGGATTTAATGAAATTAAAAGAGATATTACAATCAGTTAAGAAAAGAGAAGAATTGAAATTAAAACATTGTAAAGTTACTAGGGATTTATTATTAAAACAAATTGAAGAAGAAGAACAATTACCGCAAATAACGAATAATAACAAACGAAAGAATGGTTTTGTAAATCATACAAATGGAAAGAAGAGAAATGGAATAATAAGGAATAATGATTTATCTCAAGAAGAAATATCTAATAATGTAAATAATTCTACTCCTGAAACTGTGGCAGCCGCTTCTACTCAAAATAATTTAATAACAACAACTACAGATAATAATAATAATGAAGAAATATTTATTTCAACGGATAGTCGTTTAAAACAAGATGAAAATTGTACACAAATGAATTTACTTTACTTTTTGGAAGTTTTGAAGAAAAGAAAACGACCGGTTTTTCCTTTCTTAATGCAAGTTAAGAAGTTACGTCCTTTTCTTGGAGATGAATCTATACCCGAACAATTTGATACTAGCAATAATCACTATGAACCTGGAAGTGAATATCAAGTTAGAATTGGACGTGATGGAAGAGTGTTGTTCGATTTTAGTGAAGACGAAGCAAAAGAAAGTCAATTGGAAAAGAAACTAGATGATTATATTGACAATTTATGGAAAGAAGACGAAAATAATGGTAATAATAATGGTAATGGTAGTGGAAAATAAATGAATTAAGGAAAACATTGGTTTGTGAAATAGCTGGCCAACCAGTTGAATTTCAGAACAAATGTCTAATTTGAGGCAAGTGAGAAGCAGAAGTGTTGCGAGAGATTAATTAAAAATTAATATTTATTTGGATATTTAAAATTTATAATTTATCAAACCTCTTCTTTCATCAGAATCACCCCTTCTTAAACAACAACAAGTGACAACTAGGGTAATTAAAAGTAAAACTGAAATAACTAAGAACAAACCACCACCAGCAACCACTAAGTAGAAATATAAGGTAGCAATAATAAAATCATCTTTCTTTGGTAAGACAACACAAGTTCCTTGAGCAGTCAATGCATAACCTTCATCACAAACAAATGGACAAGTATTTGAGGTTAAACCAGTAGAATTTGTGTAACTAGCGTGTTGTTCTGGCTTGTTTGTGCAAGGTAAACATGTAATGCCGTCTTCACTTTGATAAGTACCAGTTAAACATGGATTGCATGAATTATCATTTGCACTAAGTCCATAACCTGTGTTACATTTAACAGCAACGCATCCTGGTTGATATTTACCATTGTTTCCACAACGTTGAACACCATAACCATTTCCAATAGCGCATGGTTTTGTTTCCCATTCAGCACAAACATCAAAGAATTGCATAGTATCAATCCAAACCTTAGTTCTATCTACAGCACTTTCCTTAGTATACATCAATCTGAAATCAGATGGTTCAAAGAAGAATTCTAGGGGAGTATCAGTATGATTATTGGTCCAAGAATAAGCCTCACGAATAGCAAATCTAAATCTTGAATCAGTTGGTAATGCAGGTGGTGCATTTGGACTTCCATCTAAACCGTAAAATACAATATCTTGTCTTAATTCTTCAAATTCATAAACTTGACCACCAGGAACTTGTGCAATTTGTTGTTTTGTGTTTAAAAGACCTCCTACTACAACAGTTTTAACCTTAAATGATTCTTGTAAATGACGTGAGAACAAAGCGCAAGTTGAGGCACAACGACCATTGCTTAGGATGATAATATTATCAGATGAATAAATTTGATTTGAACCATCACCAAAGTTGTAATCATCAAATTCAGGTTGACAATAACCTTCCTTTAATAATGAAGTATATTTACTTTCACTTCCTCCACGAGTATGTTCAATAGTATTAGAATACCAAGATGCATCACTAAATGTACCACCTGTTGTAGATCTCCAAGTTGCAGGATACCAAATTGAATCTTGATTATCATTACGTTTAGCACCTGCTTGAGCTAATTCAAGACCAATATCAGTTGCAATCATATCAGTATTTGCAAATAAAGTTTCATAGTTTTGTGCAAAATCAGCTGGGAATAAATATTTAATTAAGGCATAACCGAGGCATTCATCACCACCTCCATTGTTAGTAACATCAATAATGAGACGAGATGTTTTACTTAATTTTGCCAAGTATAAACTTAATTGAAAATCTTTAGCGAATTGAGCATTAGAATTTGGTACAAAGCTATCAATTGTAATAACTGATACTTGATCACCAACTCTATAGTAAGAAACGGTATCTCCAATTAATACAGTTGTAACATTTAAATTACTTGCTCTTTCATTTACCTTAACAGTTTCTTCAAATGGAGAAGGTTCATGTAAAGGATGCAATTTACTATATTTCTTGAAAGCAAATTGATTAGCCTTAAAACAAGATGAATAAAAACTTTCTTGACTTGCATAATCCCTTACTGAAATACCAACCCAAGGTACTTCAATAGTTACTTCTGATCCATCGGATTTTCTAATAACATAAGTAACAATTTCATTTTCAGGAATACCTATACGACTTGTAGTTCTAGTAGTAAAACCAGATGTTATTGCAGCATTAAATCTAGTTCCTAAATCTTTATAACCTCCAATATTTACATTAGCGAAATTTATCAAGTGTTGTAAGGCATTTTCTCCATCAATTGAGATAATTTCAGAATTTACGAAACTTGAAAAATCCAAATTTAATTTTTCTTTATAATATAAGAAAGTTGCATTATTTAAAGAAGCAATTCCAATTTTTTGAACACCTTCCTCAACGTAGGACATTAAATTAAATGGTTGTTTAAAAGATAAATTATCATAACATTTTGGTCCAAAATATAAAGTATGTCCATCATTTAATTTACGGAATAGAGAAACAACACTTTGATGGAAATCAAAATCAGTTGTGAATTGTTGGTTTGTAATTTCATCTAATCCAGCCTTTAAATCAACAGATAAAATAATATTTGGATCTGGAGATTGTTTAGCAATATCTACGAAAATATAAAGTGGAATAGTTTTTTTCACAGATGTAAGAGTGTCATCCTTTATTTTTTGACTGAAAGGGATACTTGTAGCACAATTCTTTAGTTGTGTGTATGGAACAGGTTGCACTGTTAGTTATTATTTCAGTTATTTCAGTAAAAATTATTATTGAGATACTTACTTGCATTTAAAACACAGTCATCTCCTTTAACTAGGGCGGAAACGAATGTTAACAACAACAGCAGTCCTACTAAAAGTAATTTCATTATTTTTTTTTGAAAAACGAAATTGTTTGATTTTCAAAATTTAATTTTACATGATATTAACTCCGTGCTGGATGGGCACATTCCCCAATCCACCAACAACTACAGTAGTCACAACAAAAAATCTATAATTTGCGATGGTTTGGAGAGAAGATAACTTCTGGGTCATAAGCAACAGCTTCAGCCTCAACAGCACTTTCATCAATTCCTCTTTTAATTAAGAAGTAACCTTTATCACCCCATTCTCTACTCCAACTGTTTAAACATTTCCAATATTTCTCACCATTTAATTCTCCCCAGCCAACAATGACCACTGAGTGTGTAGTTGGTTCCCATCCACTGTAAGTACGATTTATTCTGTCTGTTTTCATTGGATAACCATAGCCTGAATGCTTATAAACACCAGTTGAATAATACTTAAAGTCAGGATAAATTAGATAACTAATAGCAATAGGTCCATTTTCATGAATTTCTTTCATCATATTATATTCGTTACTTCCTCCATAATAATTTCCAACATATCTGTATTTCTTAACTTTAACTCTGAAAGGTGGATTTTCACATTTTTGTCTACATGGAATATTTTGATTTGCTTTGTAAGGGAAACAACTGAATTCAAGTAATATTTAATGATTGATTTGTTAATTGAAATTGTAAAAAAGTGACATACCTTTCTGGAACAATATCAAAATCTTTTAAGTGTCTACCAATTGCATAAGGAATTCCACCATGACATCCTTGACCGTATGGAGAACAACTAATAACATCTTGTATAGCTAACTTTGGTTTAAAAGCATTCTTTGTTTTAATTCTAATACGTGACTCAATAGAAGTAATAGTTGCAAAGGCTATAATTTGTGACTTAGGTAAAAACAAACATCTTGAACAACAAAATACTTACCATAACAACTTCCACAAGCACCTTGATCCTTAACATCTGGAACATAACTTATACCACTAACATTAGTCCAATCAAATTGAACTGGGAGTTGGGCAAATAATTCACTCCAATCCTTTTGGTCAGCCATTTCTTCAACTTCCTTCTTTTCAGCCTTAATTTCTCTAACAGGTGCTCCATTCATTCTCTTTACTTGAGCAATAGAAAGCTTCTCTAAATGAGGATAAAACTTTGCCTTCCAACCAAAATCACCTTGATTAATGAATGAGATAATTTCATTTTCATTTCTGAATAATGCACTATCGCTAAGCTCACTTTCTTCTGGACCATGAACATTTAAGCCTTTACCTTGATTCTTTGGATCTAAATACTTATAAAGTAAGGTATTAATAGGTAATGAAGTAATGGTATCATTTACTCGAGGATTAACTTTTTTAGCATAATAACAACCAAACCAATAAACTTCATCGTCCTTACTATGATAAATTAATCTTTTTCTATAATTTCCTACCATTGTTTCAGCGCAATAACTAATAATCTTTTCGGAATTCTTAACCTTTTCAAAACGATGGAAAGCAAAAAGACTAAAAGTAAAATGACCCTTCTTAATTGTCAACTCAAAACCTGTACATTTTTTAATTTACTAAAGTTATGGAGCTAAAACTTACCTTGGTCATAAATATAATAAAATTGAACAACAAGGATTAAATCAAACAATTGTTCAATTTCCACCAAAATTAGCTAAATTTAAATTAGTTGAATTGTCAAGTGGAATTACCTTAAATGTTTTAGAGGGAGGTGAAGGAAAAGAGAATGAACATAAAAAAGTATTACTTTTTATTCATGGTTTTCCAGAAAGTGCATTACTTTGTTGGGGAAGATATTTAGATTATTTCATTAATAAAGGGTATCATGTAATTGCACCTGATTTAAGAGGATATAATAAAAGTTCAAAACCACCTTATCCATTAAAAGAATTAGAACAAGATTATTATAATAATATAATTTCATATTTAAAAAAGTTATGGGAAATACCAAAATATTATTATGATAAAGAATTTGCAACAGATTTATATTTACTTATTAAAGAACATTTAAAGAAAGATAAAGTGACAGTTATTAGTCATGATTGGGGTTCTGCATTGAGTTATTATTTATTTAATTTTTATCCAGAAGTAATTGAGAAAGTAGTTGTTGATTTATCAGATCATCAATTCTCATTAAATGCATTATTACAAGATCCTTACTATTTCTTTAGACAATTTATTAAATCTTATTATGTTTTTGCATTTAACATCTTGGGTTTATCTGATGAAGTTGTTTCAAGACGTGATTTTACAGTTTTATTTAATTTTATGGGAATAGATAAGATTGGAAAAGAAGGTAAAATATCAGCAGAAGAAGCAATCAATTATTTATTACCTAATTTTCAATCTAGCATTCCTTATGGTATTTCTTACTATAGAGGTGTTAGATTTAATGAAAAGACCTTATCTGCTCCTTTAAAAATTAATGTTCCTTGCTTAATGATTCATTATGAATTGGATGACTTTATTGACATTGGTTCTTTTAAATTTACAATGGAATACTCATTGACACAAAAAGCAAAAGAAAAATCAAAAATTGTTGAAATTAAAAACACTCCTCATTGGATGCAATATTATGCTAAAAAAGAGGTAATTCCTTTAATAGAATCATTTATTGAACAAGAATAATTTTAAAATAAATATTATTTATAATTTTACAAAATTATTGTTTTTGTGTCATGGTGTTAAATTTGTATTTTAATTCTAGTATTTCATCAGTAATGTCATCTACAAGTTTTTGCTTTTCTGAACTCTCCAATTCTTCATTTGTTACTACATCAAATGTCAATTGTTTGCTATTATTATCTAAACTAATCTTAATTGTACAATGTTTATCTAACTTTCCATGTAAGAATAAAGAAGCACATGGATGTCCAACAAACTTTTGAAGTTTATGTTTCAAAGGTCTAGCTCCATAATTAATATCAAATGAATTATACAAAATATAATGTTTAGCATCACTAGTTATTTCAAGTTTAATTTCCTTATTCCTTGATAATCTTTTCTCTAATAATTTCAATTGAATATCTAATATTTTACCTAGAGTATCAATATCCAATTGATTAAATATTATCATTTCATCTAAACGATTAATAAATTCTGGACTTAAATGATTTTTAACTTCATCTAAAATAATATCCTTAGGTGTTAAATCTTTATCTTCTACATTATTTGATCTAACTCTCTTTGTTCCAATATTTGATGTTAAAATAATAATTGCATTTCTAAAATTACATTTCCTTCCCATTCCATCTGTTAATACAGCATCATCCATAATTTGTAATAATATATTATAAACAGATGGATGTCCCTTTTCTAATTCATCAAATAGAATAACTTGATATGGATTCTTCATTATAGAGTTAGTTAAGATACCACCTTCACCATAACCTATATATCCAGGGCTAGTTCCTATTAAACGACTAATTTGATATGCATCATGATATTCAGATAAATCAATCTTTGTTATTGCATCTTCTGAACCAAAGATATGTTTAGCAATTTGTTGAGCTAATGCAGTTTTACCTACACCTGTTGGACCTAAGAATAAATAAGATCCAATAGGTTTATTTTCTTCTCTTAAATGGCTTTTAGAAATTCTAATGGATTCACAAATTGATTTGATGGCATCTGATTGACCAACAATATCCTTTTCAATTTCATTTTCTAATGTTAATAGTAATGATCTATCTTGTTTTGATAAACGTAAATCTCTTTCATCTAAACCACTAACTCTACAAATTACTTTTGAAATATGTTCTTCTGTTAATACATCTTTAATTAATTGATTTGTTTTTTGTTTTTCTTTTAATTCATTAATTTTTTGTTTAATATTTGGAATATCTACAGTTAATATTTCATTTACTTTTTTATATTCATTACTTTCAATATTTAATACTTTTAATGATGTTTGTAATTGTTCTTTTAATTGTTGTTTATAATTAAATAATTTATGTTTTGCTTCTTGTAATTCTTGATAAACTTTCATTTCATTTAACCATTGTTCATTAAGTTCTTTACTTTCTTTTTGAAGTTTAATTAATTCCTTTTCAATTTCTTCTTTATTTACTTCTAATTGTTGAATATACTTCTTCTTTAAAGAAGATTCTAAATCAACTAATTTCTTTGGCTTTTTAACTAATAAATGTTTAGCCATTGAAGCAGATTCATCTAAGATAGAAATAGCCTTTCCGGGTTGTGGTAATTTACCAATATAACGATTAGAGTTTTCAATTGTAAAACTTAATAAATCATTTGGTATTTCAATTCCATGATCTAATTCAATATGCTCTTTAGTTTGTTCTAAAATACTTTCAACTTGATGAAAAGATAATTCTTTAATATTTAACTTTTGGAAATTATGAACTAATGAAGTGTTTGAGAATAATGCGAATTCATGATTATTCATACTTCCAATTAATTTAACTTTACCAGATTCTAATAAAGGTCTTAAAACTGGTACTACATTATTGAAATAATTAAAACTTAGATCATCTACAATCGGAAATAAATTTGGAATAAAAAGAATTGCATTTACATTTTCTTCTTTCTTCTTATTTAATACGGCATCAGCCTTCTCTTTAAAAAGTTTCTTAATTTCATTAAAAGTATACCCAGCTGGTTTATTAGAACCAAAAACATAATCTGTCATTTCCTTCTTTGTAGCCTTGTTAGGATGAGGAGGTATATCTTCATTAGTTATCACACCTAACTTCTTTAAAGCAGTATAGAAAGTAGTTTGAACATTATTCGTAAGATTTGCTCCAAATAAAGTATCTAAATCTAATGTTATTATTTTTGCATCTCTCAACTTTGGAGGAATTAGTTCTGGATCGGAAAATGTTAAAAATTGAGCTAATCCATTGACAAGAGATCTATAATTAATTAATGGTAATAATGAATAAATTTAAAGGTTTTTAAATTGAATAATACTTACCTTCTACCTGAACCCTTTTCTCCAATTAACATGACATTAGCGTCAGTAGATCTAGATAATATATCCAACATTTTTTGGATTTCTGTCTCTCTATGTAAAGTTTGTTTTTGCAAACCGTATTGAACTTTATAATTTAAACAATGTCCATAAACTACATCCACAGGTGGAGGATTGAAAATTGAATTGGTTGTTGATGATGTTGTCGTTTCTTCTTTGTTATAGGTCTTGTCATCTTTAAGTGTGGTTTTCTCTTCCGATTTTTCTGTCTTCTTTTCTGTATTAGGTTTTATTTCTTCTTTTGTTGTTGTATTTGAAGAAGTATTTGAAGAAGTAGAAGGTGGTACATTAATTGGTTGAGCTTTTTGTTTTTTCTTTAAATCTTCATCTCCCAGGTCAAAAAAGAAATTTCTAACTTTTATTTGATTAGGTGATATATTTTGGAAAGAACTACATTTTATATCAAAAGTAGTTTTTAATATTATTTTGTCAGAAGCGTGTATTTTGTTTCATCCTAGAATGCCTCTCCCTCAATATTTCTTGGGTATTTATAAAAATTTAAATTAAATTTAATTTCTTGCTTTTGAAAAAAATGAGTGAACATAAGAAATTAAACTGTCGTTTTTATGAACAACAATACCCAGAAGTAGACGACCTTGTAATGGTCAAAGTTAAACATATTTCAGATATTGGTGCATATGTTACATTATTAGAATATAATAATATTGAAGGATTAATCCTGAGTAGTGAATTAAGTAGAAAAAGAATTCGTTCTATTTCTCAATTAATCCGTGTTGGACGTAATGAAATTTGTGTTGTTTTACGTGTTGATCCAGAGAAAGGATATATTGATTTAAGTAAAAGTAAAGTAGCAGCTGAAGATATTTCTAAATGTGAAGAAAAATATAATAAAAGTAAAGCTGTCCACTCTATTATGCGTCATTTAGCAGAAACTACCGATAATGATATTGAAGATTTATATGTTCAAATCGGATGGCCACTTTATAAGAAGTTCGGACATGCTTTTGATGCCTTTAAGATGGCTATAACTAATCCAGACCAAGTTTTTGAAAGCATCGGATTCCCTAATGAAGATATTAAGAATCAATTAATTTCAATTATACAAACACGTTTAAAGCCTCAACCAGTTAAATTACGTGCAGATATTCAAGTTACTTGTTATTCTTATGAAGGTATTGATGCAATTAAAGAAGCTTTATCCGAAGGTGAAAAAACTGGAGAAGATGATGAAATTGAAATTAAAATTACTTTAGTTGCTCCTCCACTTTATGTTATGACTACAACTACTCATGAAAAACAAAAAGGTTTAGATACCCTTGAAAAGGCTATTAAGAATATTGAAACTACTATTGCAAAATATGAAGGTGAAGTAACTGTTAAGGCTGCTCCAAGAATTGTTAATGAAAAGGATGATCATTCACTTTCTATCTTATTAGAATCATTGAAAGAACAAAACAAGGAAATTGATGCCGATGAAGAAGAGGAAGAAGTTATTGGTATGTAAAAACAAATAATGGAAAACAACATGTATAAAAATATATTTCTTATGTTTAATCCAAACATAAAATTCAATTCCGTAGTAAACATACTATCCAGCATTATCCTTGCATCTTCTTTTGGGGCCGTTTGGTTTCATTCCAAAACCTGCCTATCACTTTTACACTTGCCAGCAATCAAAAGTCAACTTATCAAAATTCGAAAAAAAAAGTCGTTACTTTGTTCTTAAATGCTTACAAACACCGCATCAACTATCAATAATAATTCAATGGTCGGTTCGTCATCCAATCCATCAGAAATTAATACTATGACAAATATTCCTTCATTTGTTGACAGTAACATTAATACTGCAATTCAACCACATGAAATAATACCATTAAATAATATTTTACATCACCCTCTCTATCCTTCCCTTCTATCCAGTCAAGCTTTAATATTAACTGATGGTCACAAACACTACAAACAAGAAAAACGTAATACCGATAACGCAAGTGACAATGACCAAGAAGAAGGAAATACAAATAACAATGAAGGAACAACAACAACTGTAAATAATAACACCCAAACCTCCAATAACGGTAACCAAAATAATAATATGGTTCCGTTAGAGGTTACCATCGGAACGGCAGGTAACGAGAATGATCCTTCTCTTGTAAATCAATTATTTTCTAATTATTTACGGGAAAGTCAAGAAATTACGGGAATTAAAGAAGAAAGTAATAATGATGGTGGAGTAGTGGTGGACCAAGAAGATTTAATGACAGATGATTTATTAGTTACAATGTCAGCAATGTATTCTTTACAAAAAACACAAATACAAACATTTTATCAATTATGTGAAGATTATATTGATCAATTACAACATGCTTTATCAATAGATAAAACAAATGCTAAATTAAATGCTAAACAACGTACTTTAATACAAAATCAATTAAATTCAAATGGTCAATCACCTGAAATGGATAATGATGATTTTCCAATTTCCGAAATTAAAAAGACAGAAGATGTTGTTAAAGAATTAAAGAAACGTTATTCTGGTGAAGTTTTAAATTTAGCAAAGAAAAAGAAGAATTTCCCAAAACATGCAACTGATGTTTTAAACATGTGGTTCTTTCAACATTTACATGATCCTTATCCTAGCGATCAAGAAAAACAATTACTTTCACAACAAACTGGTTTAAGTTTAAGTCAAGTTAACAATTGGTTTGGAAATAAACGTATGAGATATAAAAGAAAGATGTTGGAACAAAATAGAAAGAATGGTGGAAAAGGTGGTAGTGGAAATGAAGGCAATTCTCCAACACAAGGTGGACAACAATATCAATTTCATAATAATAGTGATGGTGAATTTATTGATTTTCGATAAATTAATGTGAGGAATTAGTATTGTTGTAAATAATAAAAATATTT
>CADWAF010001119.1:0-10128 GCA_902984215.1 Willaertia magna
AAAAATAAAATGATTGCTTTTCTTTTATCTTTATTGGCCATTGGTCTCTCTATTTACTTTTTCTACTTGGAATATATTCGTATTAATAATGAAAAATCATCTAATAACAATATCCCAAACAAAGTAAAAGAAGAAGAAAATAAAATTATTGAAAAACAAGAAAAGAAGAAGAATGAAGCTGTAAAAGAAATTACTAAAGAGATCGTTAAAGTACATGAAGAAAAAAAGAATGAAAGTATTAAAAAAGAAATTATCACACCACCTACAAAAGAAGAAGAATCACCATTAGAAGAAGAAGAAGAAGAACATCACAATGATGAAGATTCTAAAGAATTATTACAAACAATTATCTCACAATCTCTTCAAACAACAAAGAGTCATTTATTAACTGATTTAATTAATCAAGAAGCTGAAGCTACTGCATCAACTGTTATTTCAGTAACTCCAACAAAACAAACATCTTTATTAGATGAAGAAGAAGAAGAAACAATTACAAGTTATGAAGAAGAAAATGATAATAGAACTTCTGTTGATGTTGATCTTTTAATGGAAAGTTTGAAAGATGACAGTTCAAGAGAATCAATAGAAAAAATTAAAAAACAATTAGAAAAAAGAGAAAATATTTTAAATGAAATATTAACTACAGAAGAATATTATGTTAAAGGATTATTAATTATGGATATGATTTTTAGAAAGCCAATGAAAGAAAGAAAGATTTGTGACGTTAAAGTGATTGACACAATCTTTCAATCAAATAATTTAGATATTTTAATTGGTGTAAATCAAAAATTTTTAAATGGATTAAGAGAATTATATGAAAATATGAAAAACTTAAAACATTTAGAAGTTTTAAATCAATCACAATCTTTACAATCAACCACACAATCAACACAAAAGAATAACAACAATGCCTTTTCAGTTACAAAAGCAACTAGAGGATTTGGAAATAATGAAAATGATGACAATTTAAATAACCAATCATTTGATAATATTGGTTCTTTATTAAACCATTTCGCTCATGCATTTAAATTATATTCTACTTATATTTCTGGATATAAAAAATCAAATGCTTTATTAACTGAAGAAAGAAAGAAAAATAAAAAATTAAATAATTTTTTAGAAAATCAAAAGAAATTATTGAGAGAACAAGGTGAAAGAATTACTCAATTAGAAGGTTATATTGTTACACCTATTCAACGTATTCGTAAGTATTATTTTGTTGTAATTAATATTTTAAAAATATTAGCGAGATATCGTTTATTATTGGAAGATTTATTAAAGAATACACCTGAACATGATTTTAATAGACCACAATTAGAGGAAGCATTAGAATTAATTAAAAATATTGCTAAATATATTAATGAAGCTGAATTAAAAGTTGAAAATATTCAAATTACATCACATATGGTTCACAAATTAAAATTAAAAGGTTTTATTAAACCATCAAGATATTTAATTGTTTATTTCTCTGAAGAAAATGATAATACATTATGTTATAAAACAAGTACAAATAAGACTGCTAATTGTGAAGTTTATGTATTTAGTGATGTTTTAGTAGTTCATAAAAGATTTGACAGTTTTATTAAATCAAAGATTGAAGTATTTAGTTTAAGAAAAGGAATGACATTAAATAAAAAGGAATTAACAGATCTAAAGATGAATGATAAAGAAGATTTAAATGAAATTCATTTACAATTTATTTATAAAAATAACGATAAAAAAGAATTAACCATTTATTGTAAAGAAAGAGATAATTATTTGAAATTACAAAAGGCAATTTCATCTGCAGTTTCCTTTACACCAACAGCTTCATCACCTGTATTGTAAAAAAATAAATTTATTTAACAAGTGTATTTATTTATTTTGTTATAATTTACTGTAATAATTCTTTAACTTTACGGAATAATTTAAATTTAGAAGCTGACTTTTGTTGTGGTTGTTGTTGTTGTTGTTGATTATTTGAAGGTATCATATTATTATTTAATTGTTGTTGTTGTTGTAAATGTTCTCTTTCTAATTGTTCTTCTCTTTGTTTCCTTAATTGTTCTTCTCTTAATTGTTGTTCTTTTTGTCTTCTTTCTCTAATCATCTTCTTCTTTTGTTCAATTAAAGAAATATTTGGATAAATATAAGAATTTCTATTATTTAATTTATCTTTTCTAAACTTAATAATAGATTCATAACATTCCTTTTTAATATCTTCTGAATCAATTAATTTATCTTCCCATGTAAAATCAAATTTAGATTCACAATAAACAATATCACTTTCTTCAAATAAATCACTAAAATAAGGATGACGTATAGCTTCTAAAGCACTTATTCTTTTTTCATAATTAAATTCTAACATGCTTCTTAATAAATCTAAAGCTAATGGATTAGCATTTGTAAATAATTTTGTAAAATCTTTTGGATCACATTTAGGTAAAGTAGTCATAAATTCAATACCTTGATCACTTCCTTTTATATCTTCTAATTTAGGAGTACCTAAAATAGAAATAATTCTACGCATTTGATCTACAGCACATGTTCCTCTAAATAATACTTTTCTACCAATTAATTCAGCCATAATACAACCAACTGACCACATATCAGTCTCTTTACTTACAATATCATTATTTAAAATTAATTCAGGAGCTCTATACCATCTAGTTTGTACATAATTAGTTGACATTCTAGGATCTAAATCAAAATCTATTCCTCTAGCTAATCCAAAATCACATATCTTTAATTCACAATTACTATTTAATAATATATTCTCTGGTTTTAAATCTCTATGTAATATATTAGCACTTTGTGTATAATGTACTGCTAATAATATTTGATAAATAAAATATTTAACATGTTGATCCGTTAGTGATTGATCTGATGATAAAATATCTCTTAAATCTGCTTCCATTAAATCTGTAATGAAATATACATCTCCAAAACTATCATAATCTCTAGGTGGTACACAATCTAATAATCTAACTATATTTGGATGATATAAATGTTGTAAGATTTTTAATTCTCTTAAAATACGTTTCTGTGACATTTTACTTCGATGAGGATAATTTTGTTCTCCATTTTTACTAATGCGCGGGAAAACATTTTTATTCTTTTTTACCGCTATTTTTTGTCCTGTTCTAGTATTGACTGCTGAACAGACAACTCCATAACTACCCTATCATGATGATGATAATAATAATAGTATAAATATATAAATAAATAAATAAATAAATGAAATAAATACTTACTTGTCCACGAATAGCTTCTAATTGATATTTTTTTTGAATTTCAAATATTTCTCCTTCCATTTCTTTTGCTTCTAATTGATCATATTCAGGTACTTGTTCTAATGAAGTATTTCCCAAAAGGGAACTTAATTTTAAAAATGAATTACTTGATATTTTTGAATTATTTAAATTTTCACTCATTGTTGCATTCATATTTTCGTCTTCTTCTATTAACTCTTGTTGATTATGATGTGTTGACGTTGATTGATTGTGATAGATAGGTTGTTGATGATGATAGCTAGCAGTAGTACTACTATTATGTTGTTGTTGTTGTATTTCTTCTTGTCTTGTTGATGATAACTGTTCTTGATGATGATCATTCATTTTTGTAAAATTTATAAAAATAAATTATTTAAATTAATTGAAGTCGTTTAGTTGTTGTTTTTTTATCTGAGGATAGTTACCAAGTATATTAACTTTAAAAATAATTATTCTTTTTTACAATTTAAAAATTACAAATAAAAAGATTGCAATGTTTAAGGTTGAAGTGAATAGATAATAAGATGATAGAAGTTTAGTTGAATTGTATAAAAGGTATTTTAAGTAATCAATAGCAATAGATAACGTTTTGATTGTTGTTATTTGATAATAATATTTTGTTTGTTTGTTTGATAATCTAAAGGATCAGTTGATGTCTACTTTGCTTTTTTTGATGACAAGTGGCTTCAGATGTTGATAACTGATGATTTGGCAATATAATTCTTTTTTTTTAAAAAAAAATTAAAATCTTTTTAGGTATAGTGGGTAATGTTAACTTGATGATTTTTATTTACACTTAAATTATTAAAAACCCTTCTTCTTTGTTTTTAATAATAATATCTAGATAATGATAAGAGTTGTAGTGGCTATAGGTCTGTCTATAATTTTTTTAAAATAAATTTTTTGATTTTCAAAAAAATTTTTAGTTGTTACCAGATTGAGAACTGGATAGAGACAACGTTTACTTTAAAAGGTTTTGCTTTGTCAATCATTAAAAATGTTTAAATACGATTAACAAGATGTGCAGTAGACAAAATTGTACTTGAAACAACAAAAAAACAGAAATTGAATAATGTGGAGGATGGTACTTTTGAAAAACTTACTCTAATCTGGGTGTTGAGGTTAGAGCAGTTTTGCCCTTAGAAAGTATTTTTCTGTGTGAAAACGTTAGACTTTGGGGAAAACTGTTTTCCCTCAAATAATGATTTTCCAAATCATAAACCCATCAAAAATCTTATCTTTCGACAAGGGGAACACTGGGAATCGAACCCAGGGCCTCTCGCACCCAAAGCGAGAATCATACCACTAGACCATGTTCCCAGACTATATTATTGAGGATTTATCTAATTCTACACAAGAATGGAAGCAATACATTGAGAAAGTAATAACTGAGAAACTTGGACCCCTGGTTGACTAAGATTGTAACATAAACTAAATTATAAAGAATCTACTAATTTGTATGGTTGCAATTATCTTTACTGTTTACTTTTACAAAAATTGGGTATTACAAAACCGCCCAATTATTTTAAATAAACTTGAAATTGAAGTAAATCACGACCTTGAAGCTGATCTGTGAAATATTATCTGCGACGAATAAAGTGTACTAAATAATTAAAACAAACGGCTGATATTGATAGTGCAAATGGCGTATTACGGAAGTCTAGCAAGAAGTGGTAAAGTAAGATACCAAACACCACGAGTCCCAAAAACAAATAATGAAAAGAAAAAAGTTGGAAGAACAAAAATTAAATCCAAATTAGAAAATAAAACAAGACAATATAAATCTGGAAATCAAAGGTTAAACGTTTATTCAGACAACCAACATTTCAAAGATAAACAAATAAATACAGTTGTAGGAATTGAAAGATATTTATTTAGGGAAGAGAAAAAAACTTATGTAGATTTTAAAAAGAAATTCAGAAACACTTATCCCCCAAATTGTTCAAATACTAAAAAGTGGCACAACCTGGAAAGAGAAATTTATCAAGAAAGAAACACCAATGAATACATTTTTTTAGAAGAAATATAATTTAAGGTATTACAAAATAAATATTAGCCAAATATAACTTTACAAAAATTGTAAATAAAAATAATTGTTGCTTCATTTTCTTCGTTTTTTAAACTAAAGACATATAAAAAGGTTTTTATAAATTTGTAAATTATATCTATATATACAAATAACTATTTAATATTATAATACAAAATATTAATTTCTTTATTTTTAGAAAAAATAAAAAATTTTTAATTTCAATCAATAATCAATATAAAAGTTTATAAAATTTAAATATATTTCCATGAAAATTAACTATTATTAATTGAAATTTTTTTTTTATTTATATTATATAAAAATAAAAAAACACAAATCTTTTTTATTAATTAAATCTTCTTTATAAGCCAGATTTTTATATATTTTTTTTATTAAATAAGAATGTTTTTTTGTTATAAAAATAATAATTATTTTTTTAAAATTTATAAAATTTATAATATAAGTTATAGGTTTATTTATAAAATATAAATATTAAAATAAAAATAACAACAAAAATATTTTTTTATATATTATAAATAATATAATTTAATATATTTTAAACTTTATAAAAAAATTATTATTATTTATTTTATGATATATATTATTTTTATAAAAAAATATTTAATTTTTTTAAAATTAATTACAATATTATATTTAAATTATTAAATTACAATTTTTAATATATAAAATTTTAATAAATATATAAAATTAAAAATAATTGTTATAGTATTTTAAAAATAATTAATAACTTTTATTTATTATAACATAATAATAAAATAAAAAATATTTTATTTAATTTAAAAAAATTTTAATAATTATATTATTTTTAATAATTATAATATAAATATAATAATAAATTTAAATAATAATCTTTTTTAATAAAATTATGTTATAAAATGATTTTAATATATTAAATTAAGATTAATGTTATATTTATTTAAAAATTTATAATATTATTTAACAATATATAAAAAAATAATAAAAACTTTATAAATTTATGAATTTATTTAACTTTTTTTTAATAATAATTATCCTTAATATATCATCTAATGTTTTAATTTTAAATAATTCTTTATATTATATAATAAAATAAATTAGTAATGAAATTAAAATAAAATTTTGTTTAAAAATAGTATTAAAATATTTGTAATTAATTGTTTAGTTTTATTTAATAAATTATTTTTTAACTAAAATCAAAACAATCATTTTTTTTAAGAATAAATAATTAAAAAATAAAAAATGTTAATAATTTTTTTTTAATAAATATAATAATATATTAAATAAAATAATTATAAATAGAATAATATTTTAAAAAAAAATTAAATTATATATTGTTAATAATTTAAAAGTATTAAAATTAATTTTAAATTTAAATAATAATAAAAAAAAATAAAAGATATTTTTTAATTAATTATTTTATATTATATTTTAAATTAAACTATATTATATTATATTTTATTTTTTAAGACTAATTTATTTAAAATAAATAAAAACTTTATTATTTATTTTAATAATAAATATTATAAATTCTACTACATATATAAAATTTATATAACTTTTATTAAAATAAATATTATATTTATTATAATTTTTTATAAACCAATTTTTAAAATTAAAACTAAAATAAAACATTACTGTTTTAAAATAATAATAATTTTTTACTTATTTATTTTCAAACTATTTTTTTAACTTAAAATTATATATAATAATTTTGATTTATAATAATTAATGTATATTATTAAAAAAATATAAATTTAATTAAAAATAAAATTTATTGTGTTATGATTATAAATAAAGATATTATATAATTATTATTTAAATTTTTTTAAATTATAATTTAATTACTTTTTTTTTATAAAAAATATTAATTTTCACAAAAAATATGTAAATTTTAAATTTTTTTTAAACAAAAACATGTTATTTTTTTAAACTTTCTTTAAATGTACTTTTTTCCTCAAAAAAAATATTGATTTTTATAAAAAATATTTGTAAAATCTTGATGATTTCGCACAATTATAAGTATATTTTATTGTTCTAATTTTTAGTTTTCGTAAATTCTTTTTAGAGCTCACGCCAATTTAAAAATTTGACTTTAATTTCCTAATAGCCATTAAACTTCCTGATCCACTTAAAATAAGCAAATTTAAAAATGAAATCTAATCTTTGTCAACTCCCCATAGAGATTTTAGATCAAATTGTATTCTATCTCGCTCACTCCAATGTGGATGTCATTAATTTTTCAATATGTTGCAAATCTATTCGTTCGGAATTACTTGAATCAAATCCTTTGGTAATTGCCTTGAGAATTTCCTCTGATATTAGAAAATTAGGAAATGTTAATTGTAAAAGAATGAAGGCACTCTCTAGAAAAATAACTTTTAAAAAACCTGATGATGAGAAAGTATTGAAAGACAACAAGAGAAAATTTGATGAGTATCAAGGATATACAAAAGAAAAAGTCAAATCTAATGAAAATATAGTGAACACAGATTTGTTTGTAAAGGCATTTAATATTACATCAAATTATTATAATATTCATCAGGGAGAAACTGCTGAATATAAATTTGAGAAATGGTTGACTAATAACGTAGAAAGCTATTTCAACGAAGCAAGGAGTGTTACTACAAAAAAAACGAATGCAATTACCAAGACTGATGGTATTAAGACGTTGTGGACTAGATTATTTAATGAATTTTTTCTCTTCCAAGTTGGGCAGGAAATTTGTGAAATTATTTCAAAATGTGTTTATGAAAAAGTGGAGTATACTTCTTGGAATATAGAAGAGAATGAAGATGCATATCCAAGATATTATCTATACAGTGGTGAATTTTCTATTGATTCTTTTAACTTTAGTTTTAGTTCCAAAGAAGATGAAAGTAAGTTGAATATTATCTAATGTAAATTGACACAAAACTGTAGATGGTAATAATGATTATTGGAGTCTCTCATTTGATGATGGTGTGGAGTGCTTGCTTGCAGAGGGCCGCTCAGTTCGTATTGACACAACAGATTTTCAACATTTGAAAACTAATCTCTTTGCTGAATACTCAAACAAGATTAGCAATGAAATCTTTTTAGTTATACTCATGTCCTTGTTGGACTTTCATTACGGTAGCGCGATACTCGGTATTAAGGAGTTCGTTTTTACTTAATAATAAAACATTCTGAATTTCTTAATGGATCTATGGCTGAATTGACACACTTTTAAACTCCAAGATTTTTATTAACCACTACAATGTTATAAATTACCTTGAACTTGCCTTTTTTTTCCATTCCAATCAATATTGTAGTGGTTAATAAAAGATTATCAATTCTTGTATGTTGTAATAAAATCTTTCCCAAACCAATCGGCAGAATGTTGTTTTCGCAACATTTCGCAAAAACAACGCAAAAAAAATAGCACCGATACTTGCGACATTAAATCACCACTATTTTTAAATGCTTCAATTTTTCCTTTATCTAACACTGTTTCTCTTGGCAGTATTCTTGGTATTGCTTTTCATCCATACCTACAAATTCTTGGTTAACTACTTTAAATTCAAACATATACCAGGCTACGTTTCCTTCTTCCCTGGAGTAATAGATGCATACCTTCATAACAGATTTTTTGCTCATCATGGTTACATCTGTATTTTAGATAGCTTTAAAAAGTATAAAGATACTCCAATTATAAAATTACAAATGGGTACTCACATTCAATTAGTAGTTGCTAGAGATAAGAATGCAGTAAAAGAAGTACTTGTCAGAAAGTATAAATCTATTAGTAAAGGTCAACAATTAGCACCTGTAGGGATTTTTGGTCCAAACATGTTTTCAGCTGACAGTAATGATCCATTGTGGAAGAAACACAGAATAATTGCCAATCCAATTTTTAGTAGTAATGCTCACTTGAAGAATGTGTTTAGAGTTACCTTAGAAGAATGTAAGAAGATTGGTAATTTTTGGAATAAAGAAAATTTATATGAAAGAATAGAAGAAAATGGAGGTGTCAGTTATAAAAAGGTTAACGTTACTAATGAATTTAAGTCAATTACGTTAACTGTAATTAATCGTGTTGGTAAGTATTTAAAGCTTTTGATTTAACACTGTATTTGTTAGCATTTGATTATGATATGGATATATTTGGAAAGGATGTTAAACATAGAGATGAGTTACACGATTGGGTCAATAACCTGTTGTTTGGTTTAATTTTACATTTCGTTTTCCCTGGTTGGTTCTTTGACTATGTTCCATTTGGTCCATTTAAAAGATTTAAAGATAGTAAAGAAAAGTTTAGACAAAATGCATTAACTATGATTGATAAAAAGATGAAAGAATTAAAAGGTAGTAATAGTGAATTGTCACAAGATGAAGATTTACTTACATTATTGTTAAATGCTGGTGTATTGAATGTTGAAAATGAAAGTGATAGATTGTCAGTAGATGAATTACTATCAGCTATATTTATTATTTTCTTTGCAGGTTTTGAAACATCTAGTACTTCATTAAATTTCATGTTTCGTTTATTAGCAACTCATCCAGATGTACAACAACGAATCCATGACGAGATTGACCAAGAAATTGAATCTATTGATGATTTAACATATGAAATTGTGACTGAAAAACTTCCATATACAACATCTTTTATTAAGGAAGCTTTAAGAGTTAAAACTCCTGTCCCTGGTTCTTCTAGAATAGCTCACAAAAACGAAACAATTAGTGGTATACCTATTCCAAAGGGAACTCTTGTAAATGTTAATGTAATCTCTCAACATTACTATGCCTTAGATGGAAAGGATGAATTTAAACCTGATAGATTTTTAGTTAATAATAATAGTAACACTGATAAAAACGATAACAATGAAGTAGATT